>JAXDDX010000019.1:5122500-5140000 GCA_034670405.1 Hoplostethus atlanticus
AACCTAGAGTGAGATGGCCCAAGGCTACTGAGACGAGGGACTGGGAGTCAGTTAACACAGATGGAGATTGGAGTTTATGAAAAAAGAGAGAAGGTTTTAGTCTAGATGTCAGCAAGAGATAGAAAGACATTCAAGAAAACTGGAAAATGAAAAATCTCCCCAAGCAAAGACTTTTAGGAAAAAATAGGAAAAAGAAAGAACGAGCTAGGACATAGTTTTCAACGAGCCCTTTAAATTTGTTAAGTCAGTATTTACCAAGGAAAAGAGTGGTAGTCCGCAAGCAGGAGTTAGAAAATTCACATCCGTGTGGAGACAGGGCGCCCCCCCCCCCCCCAGACGCCCCGCCAACTGAAGATCCGGAACACCAAATGGATGTTAGCCCACCAAAGTGGAAGGAGGTGCAAAGTGTAGTTAGTCGTGCGAGGGCGTCGTCGGCCCCGGGGCATAACGGAGTTCCCCCGTCGCCTGTGCAAGAGTGCAGCTGATGTTCTGAGGTTTTTGTTTTTTTATGGAAGCTCATGAAGGTAGCATGGGAAAAACAAACAGCTCCTAGATTTAAGAGAAGGAATCATCAGATATTTGTCAGTTTAATGCAGAAGGGAAGATTTTCTTTAGAGGTTGACAAAATACTTAGTTGATACATCACTTTTTTCTGGGTGCTTCTGGGTGCACGGACTAGTCATATTGTCCACGTAAGCCCCAATAGGTGCCTATGACTACAACTTTGTACAAAAAAATTGCTGAATGAAAGTAAAGCCAAGCAAAATAAAGAATCATCTCCATAGTCAGAGGGAAAAGATGTGACATTAGATGAGGAAGCAGTCCCCACAATATCTGAGAAGCCTGTTAAAAGTGTGGGGAGATGGTATAGTGACAAGGATCAGGTTCAGACAGGAAGCAATAAGAAGCACAGATAGCGGAGAGAAGTCCCGGGAAGCTAAAGTGCCTGCAGTTTGTGCTTTTGCCCCGGCTGAGGAAATGGCTCGACAGTCCCACGCCGTCTTAGTAGCGCTAACGTTGTGTGGGGGAAGGGGCTTGAAAATGTGCAAAAGTGAGATTGGAGATGACAGTGTGTGTGGCGCCTACTTTTCGTAACTTTGCTACTTTTAGTTAATTAAATCCCAGAGAGGCACTTCAGCAAGCGCAAGTCAGCTCTACGGCACGGGGGGAATACCGAAGGACGAGTGCACCAGGGTCGAGGGGGGCTTAGGGCTTAGTGTGGAGCAAGGCAACACAATCGGAAAAAAAAGGGAAAAATGTCCAGGAGCGAGCAGCAGGATATGCTAGGGCAGGTTTGCTCGGGGGCGAAGAAGGGAGGGGTGTGTAGAGGGGAGGGATAGAAACTAACTCTTCAGCTACTAGGAAGCAACAGCATCTCTCTCCTCTCTACCTCCCTCTATCCACCACTATCCATCCTCCTCCGCTCTCCTCCTCTACCTCCATCCCTCTCATCTTTAGTTTCTCCTTTCCCTCTCGACCTTCCATCGCTACCCACCTCTCCATCCTCTTCTTTCCCTGCATCCCTCCCTCCCTGCAAATCTCTTTCACCCCTTCTTTTTTATATCCCACACATCTTATTGCATTGGATGTAATGGCACTACATCTATACTGAGGGAGTTAAGGTTGCAGTGATACTTGGTTTATCGATTATCGTTATACATCCAAAGGTTCCGGTTTTAGGTTTCAGATTTCAGAGCTACGCCCTTGAGGAGTAGCGATATCTCTGATCTCAGTCTTACTGGTTTTAGTGGCAGCAAAGACACTTTGACATCATCACATCTGAGCACAGTGTGGAGGCAGGCAGGCAGAATAAAAGGTTAGAGAAATGGTCAAATCTCTTTGCTCCTCCTGCAGCCAGATGGATTAGCCAACAAGGTGTGTGTGTGTGTGTGTGTGTGTGTGTGTGTGTGTGTGTGTGTGTGTGTCCAGTCCCTAGGAGAGAGGATGAGGAGTAGCAGCAACAGAAAACACACGTGTCTGGAATTTGATATGATGTATAGTGTGCCGGGTGGGTGTGTTCCTGTGTGTGTGTGTGTGTGTGCATGCTATTGCTGTGTGTCTAGCTCCCTATATAAACGCGGACAGATTTTTGATTACATGCCAGCAAAGCTTTTTAGCCAGAGCTTTTTGTCAGCTCAGGTATACTAAGTGCTCTCTCTCTCTCTCTCTCTCTCTCTCTCTCTCTCTCTCTCTCTCTCTCTCTCTCTCTCTCCATTACTTCCACCCAGCTCTGCTGTCTTCCCAGCCCTTTCGTGCCCTCCTCCTCCTCCTCCTCTCCCTCTCTCTCGCCCATCTTCCCCTCCTCCTCTTGGCATTTATTTTCATGCTGCCCTCTCTCTGTCCTTGTAACACTATGCTCGTGCTTCTCCACTTGCTTGTTCTCCTCCTCCTCCTCCTCCTCCTCCTCCTCCTCTTTTATCGGCCATCAGCCTCTTGCCACCACACTGCTCTTCAGCTTCTTCTTCTCTTTCTTCCCGACTCCTTTTTGTTTTTGTTGCTTTGTATACTGTGCTCATGCATTCCTTCTTCCCTCATTCCTACCTTCCTTCCATCTCCCTTACCTTGCTTCCTTCCTTCTTTCACTCATTCATTCCCTTTGCCCTCCTTCCCTTCCACCCTTTCATTCCTTCCTTCCACCTTTCGTCCCTGAGTTTTCTCTCTTCAATCAACAAACTTGTGATAAAGGCAGTAAAATTGAAAAAAGTGAAATCAAATAATGCCTCTCTTGTTGCTCTCTCCTCTCTACCTCCTTCTGGTGCCTACCAAGGTCTTGTGCTTTTATTTTGTAGCTGTGGTATGCACTCACTGTATTGCATTTATTCATGAATGTTATCTAAATGTTGTTTCATACTTTAGAATGTGAAAACTTGTGGAATGCTGCTTTCTTTTTCGCTCACTCAGTCGCTCCTTTTTTTCTCTTTCTTCCTCTTTCCTTCTCTTCCTCCCTTATCCTCTTTTCTTTCTCCTCTGTCTCCCTGCCCTTTCTCAACCTTTCCTCCCTCCTCCACCTCTCTCTTGTCCCCCTACTCCTCCTGTCACCGCCTCTACCCCGCCCCTTTGTTGTCTCCTTTTCTCTCTCTCTCTCTCTTTCCTTCTCCTCCTTTCCTTCTCCCACCTCCTCCCAATCCAGACTGGCAGGTTGCTACGCTGGCCCTGTTGCTAGGGGGCGGAGCCCTGGTGCTGATGTCGTTTCTGGTTGCTCTGGTTGCTGTGTGCATCGGCACGAGACGGCGATTCTACGCGCCCGTCGCTGTCATGCTCTTCGCCGCAGGTACGCGCGCACACACACACACACACACACACACACACACACACACACACACACACACACACACACACACAAACATACACACACAGTGAAAACATCATGGGTCTTTCGAGGGCCACACCCATTATACTTTAATATACACCTTTAATAACATGAAATATGAAATAAGTATTTTATCTTTTCTTCTTCTCACCTCAGACACATTCACTCACTCACTCACTCACTCACTCACTCACTCACTCATTCACTCACTCACTCACTCACTCATTCACTCACTCATACTAAGTCACTTCAACTCAAAAACATTAGTTTCCAAGCTGCTGTTTGTTCGCGTGTCACAAAATGATTATACCAGGTGGCAAAAAGTAATCAGCTCAGGTGGATACTACTTGCTAGATCTAAAAAAAATAACTGGATGCTGTTTTTTTCCTCGCAGTTACCACGATTTTCATTTTTTATCTGAAACTGACCGATGATTCAGCTGAGATACGTACAAAACAAACCGAGACAAGAAGAGGGAAGGGTTCCTGGAGAGTTAAAGTGAAAGGAAAGATGTTCTTTCAACTCATAATTTGAAGTCATGAGACAAACTCTGACCCTGATGAATAGCAATTGTAACTTGAAATTGACAAACACAATGCACAGGGTCACCTTGCTCAAGGGCACGTCGGGAGTGTTGATTTACCCGCCCGCGCTGCCAGCTCTCTGCTAGAATATACCCTTCCTGGCAATACCGGGGCAAACAAACAACCTTTCAATAATACAAACAACCTTTCAGTTAGTAGTCAGCCTCTACACTGAGACACACACACACACACACACACACACACACACACACACACACACACATACTGAAACCTGACATGCATCTAAACGATAATCCTTTTGCACTTAGATACACAAACACTTGTACACCCATATACTGTACAGAAAATGCACACACACACACACACAGACACACACACACAAACTGCTGTATTATATATGCACTCTCTCTCTCTCTCTCTCTCTCTCTCTCTCTCTCTCTCTCTCTCTGTCACACACACATTTCATTTCTCTCTTTAAACTCATTTAGAGAAAATCCTATTTTTACGACTCAGGCCCAGGAGGGACGGAGCAGAGCGTCACGCCTGTCCATTTCATTTCCCCCGACCAACCCCGATCTCAAATTGGACAACTGTCAAGATTCCACATTTTCCCAATTTCATCCCCTGGAATAATTGGAAAATTTCATTTGGAAGGCGTGAAATGTTTCATTTTACAAAGCTGGATGTGTTGCCCGTCGGACCTTTTTCTCAATCATACTTTGCAAACCGCAGAAGTGGCGTACGGCGTTCAGTAGAAATCGTCTCACCTTAAAGGGATAGTTCAGAGTTTTAAGAAGCCGATGGTTTTTCTTCAGGAACTTTTATTATGGAAAATTTACAGGGATGTAAGAGATTTAGCAAATTGCACAGAAAGATTGGGAAACATTTGTTCTTGTTAGGTCTGGTTAGACATTTGACTGGTTAGACATTTGACCTAGCCCTATTGCTCAGCCACTATCAGCACACACATTGGACCTCATTGGAAATCTTCAAATTGAGTTAAAAAAATGGCAAGTATGAAATTTCAAAATGGGATATGTGTAGGACATAGACTCGAGAAATGAACACATTAAAAACAAGAAAAATCATATTTATTTTGACATTTCCTGTATCGTTCAAGGTTAGCCCTGCCGTAATGCTGCTGGGAATCCGGGATGAGGATGTTTGTGATGTTTGAGATCTTTAGAGAAAATCGGTTTTCAGCACTTCTTCCATCAGAAAAAAGTTTGATCAAAATGCACTTTTTGATTCAGGAATTAATAATAGTAATTCTTTTTAATGTAATATACCATTTTAAAGCTATAAATGCTGTAAATGCAAAGATCAGTAATAGTAGTTGAAACAAATGAAAACGCAGTGTGCCGGTTTTTCCATCCTGGGTCAAAAAAGACCACGGATAATTCTTCCTCCGATATCTTAAAAACCCCAAACACTTCAGTTGGACGGAGTAGAAAGGGCCTCTCGGTGGACGGTGAACCAGATGCAGGCTTCTTTCTGGTTGTTTTTCACACCATCTGTGTTAATATTAGCGTGTCTTTTGGATATTACGGATATGTTTTTTCTTTTAGGAAAGTGCCAGGGCTTGCTTATGCTTGAATTCCCTTTGAAGAAATAACGATTGATGTGTTCCCCTTTGTTCTACTGCCATCCGTCTCTCTCCCCTCCTTTTTTAAACATCTATCTCCCTGCCCGTTCCCCCTCTTCCCCTCCTCTTTCCTCCTCTCACCTCCCGTAATCCCACCATGAGCTCGGCCCCTCTCCTTGTGTCTCCTCTCACCTGCTCTCTCATTCCTGCCGATCTCTTCTTCACTCACTCTAGTTTCCAGTGTCTCCTGTTGCTCTGCTTCATCCCTCCATCTTCTCAGCCCTCCCACCTCCAGCCCTTGTCTTCCTCCTCATCCCTCCAATTCCTACACCTCTCTCATCCCATCTCCATCCCTCCCTCCTCTCACTTCCATCCCATCTTCTTCTTCGATTCCTCCCCGGGTTTCTCCTTTTCTCCCCCATCCTCTTCTTGTGCCTGATCACGTTTGATTTATTTTGTTTATCTAAAATGTGCTAAACGAAGTAAGCAGTGCTAAATGACACCCCCTCCGGGCGCGCCGCTCAGATCCCGACCACGTCGATTTTGTTCATTTCTTCTGTTTTTCTAATATGTGTGCAGAATAAACTAAACTGTTTTTGTAGCGGGTGCTAAAAAAAACCCATATGTCACCGAACACCATGAACCCAGGCTCGTTAAACTTTTTACTCCAGAATTAGTTTGTTCAAAATGCACTTTTTGTATCATTCAAACAAAACTGATTTATGAACCCTATTATGTGACATAGCGGAAGACAAAGATCAAAGATATATGAGGGAACAATGTGCTGTTTTTCCATGTTGGGTCACGTATTTGTCCTTTAGCCTTTCTAACCCTCCTCATCTTCATCCTCCAGGCATCTTGGTCTGCTAACTATAATAATCACAGATGTTATTGTGAAGGAAGAAGCTATACTCGTTTTAGAAATGATAGTTCTAGCCAAGGATTTATAACCTCTCTTCCCTCTCCTCCAGTGGTCCTGTATCTAGGTGTATGAACTACAGCTTTTCTGGTGACTTTAGAAATGATACTTGTCCTATAGCTGATGATCTACAGTCTTTTTTGACCTCTCTGTCGATCTCTCTCCCAGTTGTCCTCCAGGCCTGCAGCTTGGTCCTCTACCCCATCAAGTTCATCGAGAGCATCAACCTGAGGATCTACCACGAGTTCAACTGGGGCTACGGCCTGGCCTGGGGGGGCACCATCTTCTCCTTCGGTGGGGGAATCCTCTACTGCCTCAACCCCAAGAACTACGAGGACTACTACTAAGCTCGGCTTGGCGGCGGGGCGGGGATTCGAACTGGCAACCCCTTACCGTCGCAAGCTGTGCACCGGGAGAGGAGTTCGGGGGGTGGCTGGTGGGGCCGGCGGGGAGGGGGGTGGGTTGGGGTGGAGTAGTAGGGATTTGAACCGGCAACCCTGCGGTAACAAAGAATTAGAGATGGAGGTTTTGGGTTCCTGCCTCAGTCCCAAACTATGAACTGAACTAGAAGGACTGCTGCTTGACAACTCACTACCGACCACCCAGCTGATGGACTAAGTTCATAATGGAACCGGACGGGGGGACTGGGAGGCCTTGACCGCATGTGCATGAACGCACACACACATGCACACACACAACTTGACCTCCACGTGAATTATACTTCATCAATTCTCCCGCTCCACTAAAATGTGAAACGCATCACCATCATCATCATCATCATCATCATCATCATCATCGTAAGTCCTGAGTTCTTTTGAGCTCTTGAAACTTCCCGGAAAAGATGTGGAAGAGGATCAGATCACTCCGGGATGCGATATCCGCAACTTTTCCCCAAGACAGATTCCTCTCTTGGGGGGGGGGGTGGGACTGACTGAAAAAGGACACTCGCTCAATATGCTGTTATCGACCGACTTGTCTGTTACCGTGGCAACCCCCGGGGTGTGCACGCGCGGCTGTCGTGATTGATTAGCCGTGGTCGTGAGGTGTGAGGCGAGACTACGCTCCATCGCCTGCTACGTTTCGATTCCCGATTGAGCCGAGTTGCTCCGCACCCGCCAGGTTCAGAGCATCCTTTCACTTTTGGTCCAACTCCTCTGCTTCACTATTTTTGAGGCCGGGTGTTCACCATACTCATCACCCGGTACCAGCAGGCAGGCGATCGCGATGGCCACGTCTACATCAAACATGATTAGAATGAGATAAGGCAGTAACACATGTAGAGTACTCTGATTTGATGTGCTTTAATAGACACCAGTTGGGACGTGTGTACACCATAGTCACATGATGTGGTCAAGTTGTTATGTGGAGGTGAAGGGAAGTGTAGTCTGGACTGGCCTGGACCAAGATGGCGGAAGGCAGTTTGGAAGAGGCGGAGTTTATGTGTTGCAAGACATGGATATTATGGGTATTAGTGACAATTTTAGACGAGTATCAGAAAAACTAACAGGAAGCAAGTTTTCTTTTTAAATACTCATACTTCCCACAATTCTCTCTGGATAGTCAAAAAAAACAAACTTCACTGGGGAGTCAAATTATTTCCTTACTCGCAGTATTGGCAATAGTCACATCCTTATGTGCGTGTAAACGTAGCCATTGAAGCCAGAGAGCCTTTCTAAACTGGTTCGGTGGATGTCGTGACAGGCTGAGGCCGCGTTTCAGCACCACCAGGCTGAGGTCAGCCCTACAACCCTGTATGTCTCTGCTCTGGTGGGAAACAAGCCCAGTGAGCCGCTCCTGATGCAGGGAGCACATATGTCAACGCCAGTCAGTGTCAGATGTCAGTGTTAACAGATGCTGGGACAATAAATACACATTTCCTACCTAAAAAGCACCAGAAGCTATTCATCTGTTCAGCATCGCTTACATGTCCCTACAGGCTGATCGGAATTTGAACTCTAAATTTGAACTCTATTTCTGCTATTTCCACTGACAAGACTGTTTTCCTGCCCTAAGCACCGCGACCCGGTCCATCCTTAGTGAATGGATGGGGAAAAAAACAATTCATGTGAGTATCCTATTTTAAATTCTGGTTTGGGTCTTTAGACTGAAAAAAAAAAACAGTTTATAAAGCAATTTATCACTGCTGTCGTGCAAAAACCTCCTACTCAGTTTTTGTTGAAGTGTAAAAGTACGTTCCACCACGTGCTGAGTCTGTTTCCTCACCCTAGGGGACCCATTCAAACCCCATTCTGTAATTAGAAAAGTGCAATGTAAAATTCTCTCACTGACAGAACAGAAGGATAGAAAGCGCCGCTGCGTCGCTCGTCTCCCGCCTTGCCAAGTATTTACTGCGGGGCTGTCAAGCAACCGTCACCCAAAAATAGGATGCGAGCTATTTCCCTCGCCGCCTCGACAGCGACAACAAAGGGAGCTGCAGAAGTGCGTAGAGTTTGGAGAGATTTATTTCTGGTGTTCACAGTCGACAGAAGTCCGTTCATTTTCTCTGGACCCGGGACAGGGCTGGTTGATGTTCGCCACAAAATCACTTCCTCTGTTTGTTGCTGGAGGGAAACAAGCCAGTGACTTTACCGCAGTGGTGGAAGCAGAGGAAAGGTGTGAGCGGGGGGTGCAGTGGAGGGTAAAGCCACCTCATCTCAGTTGACCCACCTTTTTAAATTCGTGGTGAGCATATGGGGGTAGGCAGGGCTGGCCCTAGACTTTTGGGGGCCCTAAGCAGGATTTGGTTTGGGGGACCCCCATTGGGACGTTCAATTTTAGGGCCGGCTCTGGGGGTAGGTCTTGGTGGTTGTTTTGCCTTACGATGATCACTGGCCTGGAGGTCACGGTTCACTCACCTTTTTTTATTTACCGCTATATCACCGGGTGAAAAAAAAACACAGAAACGTCCACTCACCGTTGCAGTAATTGCTCCATTACTCGCAGCAGCCACGCAACGTGACCCTCCTCTTCAGGTATTTGGAGCAGTTCAAAAGATGTCACAGCTTACTTCTCTGGTGGGGCTCCAAACTAACTGATCAGTGTTTCCCAACTGTACCAGAGGTCATCATTACCAGTATGATATTTGATATGGCTGCTACTGTATTTAATACTGTACGATCACAGCTTAGCGAGGGTGTTTTTGCTACCTAGAAATGTCTCTGTGCTTTGGTGGCGTAGAGGAGCATTAGGCACTAATACTGTAACAGACCTGGGTTAAAAATACACGGGGAATCACTTCAAAAAAAACGTCTTTGAACTCGCACGTCAAATACTGCGATGTGCTTTTGATTTCGGTCCCGTTCTCCATTTACCTGCCCTAGACACATAAACCGTCTCTAGAGGAGATATACGTCCCCCCCCCTGCTGCTGCGTTCAGATCAAGCAACCTGTGTTTTAAAAGCCTCAAGTACCCCCCACGTGCACATCGCTTTGGATTGCGAACTGAAACCCAAGCGTTTTCAGACGTTTCAAAAATGACCTACATGCTTTGAGTTTTAAAGAAGCAGAGAGTAAATGAGATTATTTATTGTGTTGTCTGTTTACACCAAGCCCCCCCCCCCTTGCAATGTGTATGGGGATCTACCCTAGCATTGCTACTATATGAAATCTGGCCAATGAACATGTTTTCCCCCCCTATGTTTGGCTGTTACCTTGAGATTTCATACTGCAGCCATTTCTTTGTCATACTGTGATGCTTTATTCCCGTTATCGGCAGCCTAATCCGTCGGTTCCCTACATGTTTTGACCCAGGTCTGAGTCGTAGATGTTAGCACTCGTTTGGTAAATTCATTTCCTGATGAAAAGTAGAGGCTCACAAACAGAGATAGCTCAGTTTTATGCATCGTCTCCCAGTAGACTGGAGAGAAACACTGTCTAATGATGTGCATAGGGATTTAGGAAGCCTGTGTGTGTGTGTGTGTGTGTGAATGACAGTGAGAGTGGAAGTGTGTTTGAGAAAGGGAGTGTGTGTGTGTGTGTGTGTGTGCGCTTGTGTGCATGTGTGTTGGCATGTTTAAGATGCCATAGTAGAGATGTCAGTGATCAGCATTTATCTCTTTGTACCGTTGGCACATTAAAGCACTGAACAGAAAGTCTCCCGTCTCGCTTCCTCTCACGTTTTTTATTTTTTTTTATTTTTATTTTGTCTCTTTTGAGTTCTGCTGGGATTTACCAACATGCTGCTTTCACTCACAGCCGTTTTGAGATATTAACACCTGAGCAAAATATGCCTTTGTGTAGTTTTGCAGTTTATCGTCAAGAGTGAAGGCACCGTCACTAAACAACA
Organism: Hoplostethus atlanticus; assembly: GCA_034670405.1. Taxonomy (NCBI): domain Eukaryota; kingdom Metazoa; phylum Chordata; class Actinopteri; order Trachichthyiformes; family Trachichthyidae; genus Hoplostethus; species Hoplostethus atlanticus. Next base: position 5,133,145 of record JAXDDX010000019.1, read on the forward strand.
ATCGAGCGCATCTCATGGTTTTCATCCAGCTGTGAGATGAAAGTCATGAACGTTCTCAAAACCACTAAAAACCTTAAATCCACAACTGTAAGTCTGGCGCCCCCTGTTGAAAAACTCCTGCCCCACTGCTGGCTTTCTTAACAGGGATTTCTTTTTCACTATAAAACATATTCTAGTAAGTCTAGGTCTAGGTCTAGGATATTTTTGAGAACATCAGTAGAAGAGAAGTAGCTCTTCCTCCCTATCTGAGCACACAGAGATCACAGATTCTAACCATTACCACTTTTTGGCTCATTTTCTCCGAAGGCTACCCCTCTAGAAACATCCCTTCTGCCTATTAGGAGAGGAGGTGGTGCCAATTATCCACTGAAGATAAGGCTGCACGGGGCCAGAATCAAGCATTTGACCAAAACTAACAGCGAGAACCGAGAAGTCCCTCCAGACACTTCACTGCACTGACACTCAAGATCACTGCAAGAGAAGATCTCACAGTCACATGACAACACTGGGTTTTAGTGAGTCAAAAAGAAGGAGAATTGTCAAGTTTGAAAGGTTTTTAATGGTGTCGGTGAGTGAAATAAGATATTGATAATACAAGACAGTGAGATGCAGGATAACAATCTAACATACAGCTAAGGATGAAGAACTGAATGTGTTTTTAGATTCTTGCATTCCCACTTAAATTGCCCTCATTGCTAAAAAAAAAAAAAGCAAAAACAACAAATTCTTCACCTGCCCTCATTGCTCGTTCACTAAAAAAAAAAAATAGCAGATGCAGCACAATTATGCAGTATCCAAGTGAGAGCTAATTTTATACCACAGCTGATACTGGGATTTGGAAGCCGCGGTTCCAGCAGTGAAACTACCTCTTGCCGCCCCTGCTGCTGCTGCTGCTGCTGCTGCTGCCAAAAAACCCTGCAGGAGAATCTGAGGTTATGAAGGAGCTGCTGGGTCCTGGAGGAGCAGCGCGCCCTGCCAGCCTCACAGTAAGTACCCCCTAATAGACGCACTGAACATTATTTCGTTTAGACTCAATCGTCAAACACACGTGCACAACACGGGGGTTTCTGAGTCATTTACTGCGTTTGGAGAATTTATACATCTCGTGCTCTGTTTAGTTTGTTTTTCACAGTAAACTTCAACTTCCTTTTTTTTGTTTCATCAGCCCTAAGGGGAAAAGTCTACAAACATCTTTCCAAGACTCACTGGCCTAGATTACAGCAGGATGTGGGGCTTCACCGTGTACTCCCTCTAGAGCGTGGTTATACTGCCCCCTGCTGTCCAGTTTGCATTATGACTACTGAGAGCCACCGGAGACTAAACCCTGATAGCAAAGGCACTAGACGCGGGACTTTGGGACTTTCCAGCACATAAGTGTGATTTATTAAGGTCTATCGGATTCAAAGCACCAACATTTGTGCCTCTCTGAAGGCACATTATGTAAAGGTGTGTGTAGGCCCAGTGGGATCAACGGCTGACTGGAAATTGGCCACAGAGAGTTTAAGAAAGTAAATAGATCCTACAAGGTGTGTAAATGTGTAAACGAGCACGTGGCTCCTCGGCCCTACAGGTGTTCATACATTTATAGACCTTGGCAGCAGTACTTCCGCTCCATATTTTGGATGTCTTGATTTTGCAGTGACAATTATTTGCAGTTGACAAGTATTGATTGGAGAGTTTGTCCACTCAAAACGATCTAAACGTGTTAAATTATAGACTGGCATATAGTGTTGATTTTAACACTCTCACTAACTGGTATAGAATCACCAGTTACTTAGCAACGCCATGGATCAGTATAGTGGAATTGGTACACAGATTATATCATTTATGGGTATCATTTTTGTTGATATGAAATCTAAACTGTTGTCGTGACCTTTGACCTTTAAAACCTTTGTAGTACAGATAGTTCTCACTCTGGCTCTCCCTCTATGTTAATGCAGTGTATTTACAATGTTGAGGTTATCTGAAACTCTGCAGTTCTACAAAGCCGCACTTCATCTGCAGAACAAAATGTGCTGCACTCAGCACTTTTAAAAAAAAACACTAAATTAATACAGTCAGTTTGGATATGTGCTGTCCTGACTTGTCGGTTTACATTTCGAGCTGAACTAAACTTAAAAGCAGGAATCCATGATGGATCCTTCCATGGATGTTCACAAAATTCAAAAGGTGCACACTCAATTTATCTCACAAACCAAATCAGATCAATGCCTTCTACCTTTCAAACTAAAAATGTCTAAAAATAACCAAAATATGCCTTGATTTAAACAATTCTCAAAGTCAATAAAATGCACATGTCGTGTTTGAACAGAATAATGGTACTCTACTATCAGTCTATGTTAAAGGCAGTGCTGTAAGGATCACTGGCTATTTGTTGACCCTTCATCTTGATCTTAAAGGGACACAGCACACACACACACACACACACACACACACACACCACGAACAGTGTGATCCGAGTGCTTCAGGCAGGTGACATCCTCCATCTCCTTCCTCCAGCGGTGAGACAGCTGTATCCCTGTCTGTCTGCACGCACACGCGCACGCACGCACGCACACACACACACTGGCTCTCCCTGTCCAGACGACACCGGGGTCGAGACGGGCGGCAGGCAGCCTGGGATGCCAGCAGGGTGGAGGTTAGTTTCCTTTTCAGGAATAGACCTCGGTCAGTTGTCACGCGGTAACGCCTGGACTCCGCGTATCATCGGACCTAATAATAGAAACTCTCTGTAAGCGCCGCGCCAAGTCCACTGCCGCGCGTAACGGAGCGATTTCTCATATAGGCGTCAGCTGCGGGGGTCGGTAAACTGTGGCACCCCGCCATACCTCAACCGACCTGGGTCCAAATTAGATCGGGTCGGTCTGGTACATCAGGGGATCAGGACCAATGCCCCCTCTAAGATGTGTACACCGGTGAGCCACGTGCAATAATTGATCACATTGACCAAATAGTAATCTTGCAGCAGTCATCGCTCCACCTGTCCACAGAAACGTAATAGATTTAAGCCGCTCTGGAAGTTTTTGGAGGCAGGTGACAGCAGATGGAGCGACTTACCTGCCAGAAGTGCCACACCTACCTACCTACCTACCTACGGCCCTGTGTAAACCCAATCCTTCTCCTGAAGCCGGGAAACTGTAGTCTAAAGTGGATACGCATTCATGATATCACCGGATCTAATAATAGTAGCCCTGTAACGCCCGTGCCATCCATCCTGCCGTGCGTAGTGGAGCGCTCGGAGCGGATAGCAACAGGAGGGCGGGCACCGCCCAGCAGGGATGTAGAAAACGAACTCATCTTTTCGTCGACCGAATAGTTTACCCACCCTTTTGTTTTGCTGGTTGTGTGCCACGTGATGAACACCGACTGGACCCCATAGTGTACTCACCTTTATTTACAAGCACATCACCGGGCCCGAGTTGAGGTCAGGCCAGTGCGGAAATGGAGTTTGACTGATGATGAGTCCGCGGGGGTGTCGGGTTTTACGCGTGGCGTCCGCCGAGCGGGACAGAGGCCCACGGAGAGCCACCTCCTAGCACCCTATTTAGAGGTGGGAATGCTCCGACACCCCAGCCCCTCTGCCCCCCAGCCTCCCCCCAGCACACCTGCTCCTCTCCGTCTGTTCCTCCATGACAGCCCGGTCCTCCCCTCTCTGTCCTCCCCTCTCTTTACCGGAGCTCGGTTCCTGTCAATATCGTGTACTCGTCCTCCTCTTCCTCGAGCTATTTGTCCTGCTTTTTCATTTTGTCTCCCCCCCTGGTGGATTTAACCCTGTCTGTCTGGTCACTGTACCTCCCCCCCTCCCCCCAACACACACACAAAATAACTTTTTATTCCCGTTGCCGTTGCCGATGGCGGAGGCTGTGCGCCCCGAGGACTACTGCGACGAGGCGGTGGAGGACGAGTTTGGAGAGATCATCAAGTGTCGATCTGGTAGGAGAGAAACGATTCCCTACTGTGTGTGTGTGCGTGTGCGTGTGCGCGCGTGCGTGTTGTGGGTGTATGTGCGCGCGCGTAAACTTGGGTAGTCGGGAGTGTGTGCCTGTGTGTGTGTGTGTGTGTGTGTGTGTGTGTGTGTTTGGGAGATTACGCACACAGAAAGTGCGCACGTGTGTGTTTTTCGGTAATCATTGAAGCCTTTTGTGTCCCACGATGCCCAAGGACGCTTTATGACCAGTGATCCCGAAAACAATAATCCCAAAGTTTTCCAATAATTGTGTTGTCATAGCAACATATTGATCCAAGCACCATTTACAATAGAAAAGAGGATCTATGTGTTTTTTGTCCTCAGACAAATTCCTCCTCTCTTGGAGTAGAGCACCCCACCTGTTGACTTGTGGTGTAGTGGTAGCAGAGGAACTGGGTAGTGATGGGAATACTACTGGTACACTGTGAACCCAATTATAGGCCCGTAAATGTCAGTTTGTGTTCATGAGGAAGAGGCTGAGGGGAGGCGAGGCGTCGATACTGTCACCACACGATGCCTTTTATTTCAAGGGTGGTGGTAATTAAGCCGGTAGGTATATATCTATATAGAGCAGTGTCTGCATACCTGGCTTCTCCATGACACCACATGACACGAGACCCCGGTGGAGACGACCGGTAGCTTCTATCGCATAGCAGTGGTATCGTTAGTGCTACTGTTTCTCAAAACTATAAGACCACATTTCCCATAAACCCTGTTGCAAATAGGATGTCGCTACTTGCTGCGGATGGACATCAAACCCAAGAGTGCCTATAGGTGTGTCCTCATGGAGAAAGTTCTTCCTAAGTTGTCGTGATGTTTTGGTTGTTGGGGCTTCCCATTTGTTGTCCGCCAAGTCACCTTTCAATGCATCATGGGTCGTCAAGTACAATCGTCCGTCCTCCGTCCTGGCGTTGTTTTGTTTCGGAATCGTAACTTATCCATTAGCGTCATGGGGCGGGGCTTGTTTGTGATGGAAGAACTGCGCCGTCTTCCTGTTTTGTACCGTAAAGCAATGTCCATTGTGCCTTAAAGCAATCCAGAAGATTTTCAAATGAAATCAAAGGCAGTGTAGAGGCTGCCAATGGTCTTGTTTGTTTGTGGTAATTGTACTAATGTCTCAAAATGAATGTGGTAGTGATTTAAAATGCTACACCTTTATTGCCCCTTTAACCCTGGGCTAACTTGTGCCCTTAGTTCTGTGTGGAAAAAATTGGACTAACATCCCACGTAGCCCAACCCGGGGCTAAAACTGTTAAATTGCAGCCTGTGCTTTTAGGCTCAATAGACTGTGTGTGTGTGTGTGTGTGTGTGTGTGTGTGTGTGTGTAGTGCGACCGTGCCACTGAACGCATGCCAGCGTGTTGGGATGGGTTTAGATGCCACAGAGGCTTTATATCCCGTTATAGAGCCAGTAAATACTGGATGACCTCGAATGGTCCACCAGCCCACCAGTGAGACTGACTAACAAGACCGACTGACTCACTGACAGACTGGCAGACAGACAGACTGACATACTGTACAGTCAGTCAGGCCAAGTCCGTCCTTCCTGTCTGTTCCACTTCAATAATTCATTCTTGTGTTACATTAAAGAACACACAGCGGGGTCGAGTGTATTTGCACTGACTGGGAACTGGGACAGGTCATCTCTCTCTCTCTCTCTCTCTCTGTCTCTCTCTCTACTCTCTCTCTCTCTCTCTACTCCCCTCCTCTTCCTCCTCAAAAGGTGAATTTCCTCTTGCCAGCTGTGTCTGTGTAAATAACTTTTTGGACCTGTCTGCTTAAATAAAGGTTCAGTAAATAAATAAATCCCACTCTCTCTCTCCCTCTCTCTCTCTCTCACTTTCTCTCTTCTCTGTATATCTCTCTCGCCCACTCCCCCATGGTGCAGCTGGTGGGTCATCTCATGCTGGAAATAGCGGTCAGCTGGCCTGACCATCACTGGTGTGTGGTTTCACATAGCCTAGTTTGGGAGGCTGCCATGCCCCCCATCACCCCCCACCCTCATCTCTCTCTCTCTCTCTCTCCATCCAACTTCTGTTTTTCTTTCACTTCCTCTCCATTCTCTATCTCTCCTCCCACTGGCTCCTCTCTTTTTTCCACTCCCTCCTTTCTCTCTCTGTTGCTTTCTATCTCTCTCTCCCTCTTTTTTCCTATCGCTCCCTCTCCAACTTATCTCTCACTATATTGTTTGTCTCTGGATCTATTTCTCTCTCCCCTCTTTTCATCTCTCTCTCTCTCTCTCTCTCTCTCTCTCTCTCTCTCTCTCTCTCTCTGTCACATTTGACCACCCAGGTTGTTTGTTACTGTGTGGCGGGGGCTAAATGTAGCTGTCTGTCTCTCTGCTGTAGGTCCTACTGGGCAGAGCTTTAGCGTTTAACACATATGCTGCATTTAGTGACATGTACCTTCAAAGTCCCATTTCAAAACCACATGAATGAAAAAATTGAATGAACGGAGGAAAGGGACAGAAAAATGTCTCAGTGCTTTGTGACAGTGATCCCTGAACAGAAAATGAATTTCCACTGCTCCCTCTGAGGCAGCCGGCTCCACATTAATTCCCTGAAAACCAAGTTTCCATTCTGTCCAAGTGTCCAGGACCACCAATGGCCCATAATACATCAGTTAAAATGCTATTATGATGAGATGATGGATGACGTTTCCCTGACATTTACCTTTAAATGTATCTGATCGGTATTTGTCATGAACCTATAGATGGATGGATGGATGGATGGATGGATAGATGCATTAAGACATACATGTTGGGAAGTGATTTTTTTTAATTTTTGTCGTAGTCTTTTGTAGCGGGATGTTTATTAAGACAGGATCTGCCTCGGCTCTGCGTTTTTGAGTATGATTGACAGCTTGGTATAATGTGCCGCCTCCAGCTCCA
>JAXDDX010000019.1:5145000-5215000 GCA_034670405.1 Hoplostethus atlanticus
CTGGCTTCAATTCCACATTATGAAAACAATAAATGATGACACACGACACCCCCGACAAGGAATAAAAACTCCCACAAACAACCTATTCGGAAGGGGCTACTCAGAGAGGGATCCCCCCTGCCAGGATGGCCAGGTGTGCAACGGGTGCCGAGGGTGGGCAAGCAACAGATAGGAGACACACCCATCATTCACATGCTCTGGACTGCTGGGAGAGATAGGTAGCCGGCGGTATGTACGGTGCAGTGAGATCTGAGACAAGTGGAGGGTCCGGGTTCGATTCCCCCACTCCTGCTGAAAGTGTCCTTGAGCGAGACTGAATCCCCTTCCAGCTCCGTGCTGCTCTCTAGCTGACCCTGCGCCCTAGCTCTCCCCGGAGGCGGCCAAGTGTTTTTCTCTGAGTCTCGTTATTTATTATCGGCAACGCTGCCGGGCAATAAGCGAGAGAAATTCCCCCGAAAACTGAGAAAGACGCCCTCTCCGTATAACCACCCACATGTTACTGGCGACAACGTGAATCGCTGTTATCCTTTTTTTATTTTGTGAAAATGATTCAAGCCGTGTCTGTTTTGTTAGACAGTAGATAGTGGAGAATGACTGGAAAGTTGAGAGAGAGAACGGAAATCCAGTTGGTTTGGATCCGATAACATGGTGAGTAAATGGTGTCTTAAAGGGGAATTCCGGTATTTTTAAACCTGGGCTCTATTTGTACATATTAGTCATTTATACCGCAAAATAGTTTTGGAATTGTTCCGGTAGATCGCCTCAGCCGGCAGTCATGAAACAGGCTGCTATAGCTGCAATGTAATCCGCAGGGGCAAGTGCGCCGATCAAAGTACGTCCACTAAAAGTGCTTGTTTTTGAAAACAAAAGTCTCACTCTGAAATCTTTCATTTTCTGGTTAAACAAAGCTCTATCTCTGTAGAGATCACTGTTGTAACAGGCACTCTTAATGCTGTTTGCTGCTGGCAGCCGTGACCAGCGCTTCCCCCCCGGCATCCTACCTGGAAAAAGTGGTTGACACAAAAAAGGGGGGCGCAGGGGGCGTCTCGATTGGCTCAGCGGGCTAAAGGCACTTACTGTAGCATGGGCTTGCGTCTGTGACTTTAAGACAGAGGCTCAAATGTCTTGTCTCCCTCTCTTTCTCCCCATCCGTCTTTTCCGTCACTCTCTAATTTCACATTTACCTTCTTAGCCGACGCTCTTCATCCAGAGCAACTGGCAACGAACACCACGGTAGAATGAGCTTCAGTTCCTTCCATTCCAACATTACCGCCGACCGATAAGAAGGAGGGCAAGGATCAGAGCCACAGAGGCCTGATGATATTCCCGTGACCACAGAAAGATCATGTTAGAGGGAAATGAAAAAGAGCTGGAAGGGATTTTTTTGGTTTTTTTAAGAGTGAGTAGAGGAGAAAGATGTGGAAAGAGAGTGTGTGTGATTCAGCGGGGAGAGAGGAGGGAGGAGGTACATCTTGAAAATGTTTACCAGCGCCCGAAGCAGAACCGGCTAAAGAGGATACCTATTTTGACTCGAACTCGAAAACTCTCCTCCTTGGCAAAGAAACCGCGTAAAAGATATCGAGGGATTCCCCCTTTTTTTTTCTTTTTTCTTAAGAATAATCCAAAAAAGAAAAACAAGTGTGAGGGGTTGACGTGATGAGAGAGTGAGGGATGAGAGAGGGTGGGAGGCGAAGGTGGGAGGGCCCGGGGAGGACGGGGACAGGGGCTCTGATTGCAGCTAATTGCTGTTCACATTCAAGGCGGGTCTAATCACTGAGGCTGTGTGTGTGTGTGTGTGTGTGTGTGTGTGTTACTGTATCTACCCCCCCCTCTCTCTCTCTGTGTGTGTGTGTGTGTGTGTGTGTGTGTGTGCAGACGATGCTAATGCTTCCCCAGCCTCTCGGTGTAGCCCTGAGCTCAGTGGAGCGGCGGCTTGGTCGTGCTGTAGCCTTGGTTTATAATTAGCAAATAGATTATATTCCAGAGCCTCGGCTGCACCCTCCACGCCTCCAAATCAGGCAGGGACCATTTTAAAAGTTACATAAGACTGAGAGAGAGAGAGAGAGAGAGAACGAGAGAACGAGTGATAACACCATATAAATAACTTTTCTTCCTCTCCTTAATTTTTTTCCGTGCCTATGTGATATCTTTGTCCCCCTAAACAACTTATTTCATCCCTCTCTCTCTCTCTCTCTCTCAGCACTCAAACCTATACATCTGCTCCGACACAGTTTACATCCTGAGATTAAATCGCACAATAGATCCTTTTTTTTTTTTCGTCTCGAGGTGCAAAGCGTATCGTATCGTATAGGAACCGTATCGCTGCTGTGAATGAAAGCCTCGCATTTACAAAAAGCCCGTTTTTTTTTTTGGTTTAGCAGAAACAAGGTGACGGCATCGAGGCCCGCGCCTTTTCGCGGAACCTTTACAATGGATTTTTAATGGGCCGTGAAACCGACTGAGCACATAAACGGCCGAGTTAAACGGCTCGGCTCAAGTCGACCGTTGAAAAACATCAACCCCGGGAGGGAGGAGATGTACTGTCGGTACTTTTCTCGTGTGCTAAACTGAGGCTCGTTGAAACGTGGTGGTGGTGCAGATTTCCAAAAGCGACCTGTGGTCCTTCGTGGATCCTGACTCACAGGCTCAGCACGTGCTGCAAGTGACTTGGTGAAAACCGCAGCACCGGCGCTCATCCTGAGACATTCAACATCTGTTGCATTCTGTCAAGTGATTCTAACAAAGTTCACAGGCTGGATGAAAGTGGCTTTGAAGCCAATAAATATTTAATTTCCAGTTTTATTTTTCACAGAGGCGGCAATGCACATCAATCACCATTTTATTTTTTATATTGAAGTCACATCATTGTCAAGTCGCAACCCCTTTCATATGTGTTTCTATTTATTGATTTTTTTTTCCCCGCAGGATGGATGAAGGTTGATTAGAGACCCCTTGGACTTGAAATGTGGTCGTTGCCTGGCTTAGTTTACCCCATTAAATTAATTTGACGCGGGCAGCAGTGCAGATCAATCAGAATTTAGTCTTAATGAGTCGGCCGGTCAGTTTTCTAGCCGTGGGGCCTGCTAGTCTGTTCGTTGACTTGTTTACACCGCCGCAAGCTAGAATTACGTTCATTAAGGGGCCTTGGAGTTGACGGCAAGCTCCGGCACTTGCCAGCATTGGTTGTTATTGTATAGTATATATGTACATTTGCACGTTTTTAAGACACCAGGGGTGCGGCCTAACAAATCGCATTACAAAGGTCAAGAACGCAAAGCAGTCCAATACATTTTTCGACATCATTTCCAGAGCGATATTTACCGGCATCAACAATAAGCAACGGGTGCCGTTATTACCGGCCCAGTCCAGGCTCACAAGTCAGGATCAATATTACTTAATTTGCCAAATGTTTGTCTCGGTGGCGTTGCCGCGGAGACGTAGAAACAACTGGAGGATTCACATTCTGACTCAACGCGGTACAGGGCAAACAGGACTTGATGCGCAGTGTAACGGGGCAGTACAAGACGTGCCATGTCACTATAGTCGACTGCATGTCACTCAGAACCAAGTCTGTTCTTGTTTTAAAGCTTTATTACAAATTCTGAACTTTGGCCGTAAACATGCAAGCATTTTAGAGAGGAATGTGACTCAGTTACAGTGTGTTTTTAGGGAGGTGGGCACAACATTTCCTAGTAAGTAGACAAGCTAAATGGTTTGGTTTTAGCCCTCATGCGGTTTGACACCAAACTGCTGGTGTAATGTGTTTTTCTTTTTTTAATCAACAAGGGCAGATGAGAAAAAATGCCAAAAAAGGCAGATATTTCACTCTGGTAGAACAGTTTTGTTCCAAAATGTAGTCAGCATTTGACAAAAGTGACACCTACTCTTGGAAATAATTGGTAGCACAAAAACAAATTCAATCGGTAGAAAAAAACGAAAAAAACACTTTTTTTCCCCCAGACTGGATCCTCACGATTTTAGAGGTATCCAATTATATAACGTGAAGTAATAATTGAAAGCGGATCTGGTATGTGATAATTAAACTAATCAATTAACAATTACAGTAAAAGATTGCTGCTGGACTGTTTTCTGTAATAATAACTCACATAGATACAGAGGATTATCCTCATCTTTTCAAATCGATCGCCGGTGTAAGACATACAATACTGCACAATTGAATCGAGGCTGTTGTACAAACCTCGTATTTAACGTATCGCGAGCAGGTTAATTGCTTTGCTCGCTCGCGTTTCGGAGTTCAAGCGCTCTTATTAAGTAGACGAAGTGAGCGATTGAATTACCCCTCGCTTTATTTCACTAGGGGCAGGGGTATAAAATAATAAGGCTTTAATAAGTAAACAAACCGAATCAAACTGGATTGCGCCCTGGGGTTGTTTGAGTTGGGGAAAGACGTATGAATGGATTCGAGCGGGCTTTGGGTTTATTTGCCCCCGATCACCGCGGGAAGCAGGTACGACATTTCAGAGCTGAGTGATGTTAAACTCCCCTGGCAGGTTAGTTTAAACAAACAGCAGTGGAGTAGAATCCCGAGGCCTCGCGCCGCATTCTGCAATAGTCTCTCTCTCTCTCACACACACACACAGGAAGTCACTTCTGTGCAGATAGCAGCAAAATAATGCAGGCACACACACACACACACACACACACACACACACACACACACACATGCACTTACTGTACGCACACGCCTGTACATGTACAAATACAGCAACACAAATACAAAGGCGCACACACACACACACACAGTGCAGCACAAAAAGACAAAGTTTTCTAGTTGACTATGTATTTGTACTCTAATTGCTACCAAGAGGAAAGAGTTGATAATTACAACATACCAGTGTGCATGTGAGTGTGTGTGTGTTTATCTCCATGTGTCTATGTGTGTGTTCTTGTGTGCATCTGTGTGCTTGTGTCTGTGTGCGTGTGTGTGTGTGTGTGTGTGCGTGCGCTGTCATCTGAGAAATGCTCGTTAAGCTAATGACTCCGCCCTCTCTGGGATCGTTCTCAGCGGGAAATATGCATACGATTAACGCCACTGGCAGCACAACAATACGGCTGCCATGGCAACCGTAACCGGGATACAGTACAGTGGGCTCCCAGGCCCTTGGCAACCCGGGCACCTCCCCAAACCTCCCAGTGAGCCCGAAGGCAGCTGGAGCTGACACATGGCTACAGTGGTATACACACACACAGACCTGCGTGTGTTCTCGGGTGTGTGTGTGTGTGTGTGTGTGTGTGTGTATGCAGGTGTGTGTACATGTGTGTTTGCATACAGTATGAATGTGTGTGTGTGTGCGTATTTGTTTATATGTGGTAATAGATGTGTGCATCTGTGTGTGTGTTTGTTTGTGCATGTGTGTTTATACATCTGAGGGACGTATGTGTGTGAGTGGGTGCATGTGTGTATATGTACAGGTATGTGTACTTGCATACAGTGTGTGTGTATGTATCTGTGTGTGTGTGTGTGTGTGTGTGTGTGTGTGTGTGTTGATTTGGGAGCCGGAAGGGTTTTTATAATTGAAATTGCGGTTGAACGTTTCCCTTCGGCGTGTTTTGCTTCGCTGCAGCCTGAGTTTCACACAGAATTTAAGAGCCTCTGACACAGCACCTATCCGGTATCAGTGGAAACACGATGATGCCGGTGGGAAAAGGCGTGAGTGAGGAGGCTCAAAGTTTTTTCGGTGGCGACTTGGAAGACTTTAAGGAAGAGCTGAGGTTTTTAAAGACAAGACGAAGTGGCATTTTGAGCGGTACGTATTTCCAGTGGAAACAGGATGTTGTGGCGGGGGTGGACCGTAACAAACATGGAAGGTGACTCAGGGGAACTGAATGCCAACCTGCATTCCTCCTCAAACACCTCCATCACCCCTGTGATCGGAGCAGTAGTAGACCAAACCCACATTTGTTTGGCATGTAAGTGTAGATCAGGACGTGCACAATTAGCTAACAAGATGTAATTTTGTCTCCAAGCAGCCTGTAAAGAGCAATGCGTATTTTCACAGCGGTGTCTCTGGGGATGTCGTGATTCAGGAGACAGGAAATGGAACTCAGCCAGGCAGATAGGGCATCAGGGATGCCTGGATTTAATAAGCCTGAACTGGGAAAGTTTCCTATAATTACGTCAAAAACCACTAGTAGCAGCTGTTTGACAGTGAAACAACAGGAAGCGGGGTCGGAGAGTACGTATTTGTATTCAGGTTCTGTACCAAAGTATGTGTTATTCATTTACCTCACTTCATCTGAAAGAAAATAACCTTTAAATCATACAAAGAACAACATCCAAAGATGTATGGTAGCACTCACCAACTTTGAGAAAAAGGACAGGGACAGTGCCTCAATTTCACCAATTATTTTGGCCATCAAACGTTAGCATGTTTTGCTAGCAACGTTCATCAGAGCATGCTCTCACCAAAATAAATTGGTGAAATTGAGGCACTGTCCCTGTCCTTTTTCTCAAAGTTGGTGAGTGCTACCATACATCTTTGGATGTTGTTTTTTGTAGTATACTGTATGTGTTTTGGTTTAGCGCCACAATAAGAGCTTCCTGTTGGGAAGGCGCGTCCAACTCCTCCACTGCAACCTTTAAATCATCTTTTAAAAATGGAGCACGAAAGACAGTTTGCAACACTTTTCAATCTCAAACCAGCTAACGGCACCTGCATATCTTCAGCTGTAGCTTAAGATAGAAAGGCTGAATGTCTGAACCCAAAGTACACGTGATACCGCGTCGCTCTCATGTCAGGGTTTCTCTACTTTTACTCAAGTAGAGGATTCATATACTTTATCACCCACAGCTGTGTCAAACGTGTGGTTGTGTTGGGAGGTTGGATGGTGAAATCAAGTCCCACAACACCAAAGGAAGCAAGTTCAGGAAGCAGGAGTCGTTTCCTAATAAGCAGCAATTTGAGCATGTTGGGATCCTCAGACGGCCGCTTAGAGCTGCTCACATTGAAGCTATCTAACAAAAACCAGTGGAATCCTTTTCCCATGGCCTCTTTGATCTCCTCATACTGGTCTAATGTCTTTTTTACCCTTTGGTTGGTTCATTAAGCTTTTGTTTGATATGAACAAATATTCCCACAGCATCACTGAGAAATAACATTTCTAAAAAACAACAAGAACCCCCGAAGTGCTTTAACAAACAAATAAAATCAAATATCATACTCATAAAATAAATGAAACTGAGTAAAAAAAAAAAACAAGAAGGCGCCAGGAGATGGGTTACGAGAACAGTAAAAACAATAGGATCACATCACATAAAAGCATGTCTATAAACATTTCGGTGTTCAGAAGCAATTTAAAAGATGATAGAAGTGTGAACACGTGATTTAAAAGATGATAGAAGTGTGAACACGTGATTTAAAAGATGATAGAAGTGTGAACGTGATTTAAAAGATGATAGAAGTGTGAACACGTGATTTAAAAGATGATAGAAGTGTGAACATGTGATTTAAAAGATGATAGAAGTGTGAACACGTGATTTAAAAGATGATAGAAGTGTGAACACGTGATTTAAAAGATGATACAGAATGCAGAATGCTTTTTTCCCATAATGACACACAGCTGCCCGGTGAAGAACAAACATCAGAGGGATCACTTTAATAGAGTTTGACCAAACAGTCACTGGTTCAGATCCCCAAAAAGGTGATCTTCTCCCTGTGATCTGACCGTGTGTGTGTGTGTGTGTGTGTGTGTGTGTGTGTGTGTGTAATAAGAGTATGTTTGTAGCTGCTTGTTGTAGGGAGCCACTGACACTAACGCCTGCTCGTCTCTCTCTCTCTCTCTCGCTCTCTCTCTCTCTCTCTGCGTGTGCCTGCTCGTCTCTCTCTCTCTCTCTCTCTCTCTCTCTCTCTCTCTCTCTCTCTCTCTGCTTGTGTGCGTGTGCCTGCTCGTCTCTCTCGCTCTCTGTTTAGACACAGACGGTAAAAGTTTAGACACAACTGAGAAATATGTACACTACCAGTCAAAGGTTTGGACACACTTACTCATAGAAGGATTTTTCTTTATTTTTACTATTTTCCACATTTTACAATAATAGCAAAGTCGTCAAAACTATGAAACAACACAAAAGGAATTATGCAGTGACCTTAAAAATGTTTAAACAAATCAAAACTATGTTATATTTTAGATTCTTCAAAGTAGCCACCCTTTGGCATTAGGCATTAATAAGCAAAGACATTCCACATATTAACTTTTAAAAGGCACTATGTGTGCCTTTAAGATTTTTAAATGATGATTTAATCATTGTGGTTCAACATTCTTATTCATAAATTTCAAATTTCAAGTTCTAAATGAAAACTACTTGTTGGGGCATTTCATTTATTTATTTATTTATTTTTGAATTACAATTTTAGTTTTGAAAAGAAATTCATACGCATCAACTTCACTATTTATATTTGTCTAAGAAATTAATTTCAAGCATTTAAGCATAAGCCTTTAGATCAAAATGTCTTTAAGATCATGAGAAACAGTCATTTGTGTCCAAACTTTTGACTGGTACTGTATATATATAGACTGGATATCCAACGCCATCATCAATCAGGGTGTTTTATTTTGAAATTTGTTATATTTCGGAAATTGACCGGATGCTCTATGCCGTTCCTGTGTCTGACTTCCTACCCAGCTTGACACATTCGCTCACGAATCGAGAAAATCTTAGACCTGACGAAACGAAACGATCGCTGCAGGCCGCGGCCATTCGGCGCCCTTCCGCGTCCGGTGTGAACCCGGCGTAAGGATATTGGGGTGTCAATAGGGTATCAATATCAGAGAATTTCCCCAATGCTAAAATCACATGAACCACGTCAAAGTAAAGTGACTTTCTTGAACTTCTGAACAAATACATTTCAACCATTTCCGTCCAATGACCGCAAACTAATTGCTCAAGTCTGTCAAGTTGAGCACTCAACACAGTTAGTATTTTTAGTCCCCGTGCCCGGTTAGATCAGGGTTAAGTGAATGCTAATGCTTGACATTGTCTAAATGAAGGTCCTTGCAGTGCTGGTGATTAAGAGCTCAGGGCTGCAAAGTACAGTATGAATGCACACACACACACACACAGGTGCATATATATACGTATACACACACACACACACAGGTTCCTATACATGCACTTGAGAGAGAGAGAGAGAGAGAGAGCGAGCGTTCTCCTTAATGGCCCTGCTCTCAGGTCCCCAACTGCGATAACTGAACTTTAATTAAGAGAATATTGAGAATTGTAATCAGTTATTTTCATGACCTGCAAACGATGCGCCTCTCCACTTTCCCCCCGAAGAGAAATCCATCAGAGAGAGCGAGAGAGCGAGAGAGAGAGAGAGAGAGAGAGAGAGCTTCACTGTGGGGAAGGAGGGAAAGTCTGCGTTGCTGCTGTCTGGGTGCCGTCCGGCGTAATTATCCTTTATTCCTGAGGGGAATGACAACAACACTTCATGACTGTTGGAGCTTTACATGTGTCATTCTATTCTATTCTATTCTATTCTATTCTATTCTTTTGCCTAAAGCACGTAATTGCAGGAACTAATTTAATGTAGTTAAGTCTTTAGCTAATGTGTATGTGTATTTTATGTGTGCACGTGGGTGTGCATGAGTGTGTGTGTGCGCGTTTACTCGTGCCAGCCAAACTAGGCAGCAGATTGCAGTGATTTTCAGCCAGCTGGTCCGGCTGTGTTTCTATCTGTCACCCCCCGCCAACACACACACACACACACACACGCGCGCACACACACACAGGGGGTCCTCGTCAGCACCAATCAAAACTCCTAACGAGGTCCCTCGGCCAATGAGCGCGCGGGATCGCCGCCATTTCCTGCGTCGGGGCTGACTAATAGCGGCGCTTAATGACGGTCGTGATCACTGTAAATAAAGGCATATGCTCGCCTGGTTGAGGAAGCGCCAGTGAAAGTGCTTGTTGTGTCCTGTAGCCTGGCGATGCTGATGCACAGCGGTGTATAGCCGACTGCACGGACTTTGTTTAGCCGTTGCAGGTTTTGGCAAGACAAGAAGTTGGCAAGGCAAAGCCAAGCCCAGAATAGAAATATGATATTCCCAGTCCCATTGAGGGATAATTAAGAGTTAGAGTAAAAGCCAGCGGGGGGGGGAAACACCTCAGACCAGCAGCAATACTACAACAGTACTACACAGGACGAGGAAGAACAAATTCACACAAGGTAATCAGACTTTTTCCACCACATCCTGCCCTTCTGGATACTAAAACACACCCCAGAGAAATCAGAGAGCGGGGCCAGCAGTCCTTGGAGCAATTTGGGGGGCTCGGTGCTTTGCTCGAGGGCTGCTCAGCAGTCATGGTGATAAACCAAACACTCTCCAGCCCCCCCCCCCCCCCCCCCCCCCCAGATCACAGCTGGAATACAACCTCCAGGCAGAGCCAGACATCAATCCAGCTCCCCCTCCGGTTATTGGTAAGCCGCTCCACCTCTAGGTCCAACCTCCAGCCAAAACTCCAGCTATCTTCGACCTGGGCCCTTATTATCATTTTCCATCACACCGATCGATTCTGACCAAAATCTTGTTACATGCTTCACTATGGAGCTACGTGCACCCCGGCAAGCAAGACGTAAGTAGCGCTACTGCGAATCGGTTGATTTTGGTCAGAATTCGGTCAGTACGATGGAAAACGAAGGGGAAATTACAATCCACATCAAAAAAGGCCAGGGTTGTTAGTTAGTTAGGTAGTGGGGCCCTACTTGATCCTCTCTCTCCGTCCTTCATCCTTGACTTACCTACTGAACAGTTTTGAATCCTATGCAGGACGTGCATCTGCTACAAGCTACTTTCGCTTCAGCTTGGGAGAAAGTTTTCTCATCTTGTTTGCACGCCGCCCCTCCACAGGTCCTTGATGACGGGTATTATGTGAATGATTATTGTGTTTTTTTATGTCTGTCTGTCTCCCCACCTGTCTGTCTGTCTGTCTTTCGTATTTGTTTTGTCTGCATCTCGCTCAGGGAACCCCCTTTTGAAAAGGAGCCAGATCGCCAAAATTGGGACGTTTTTCAAAGAAGTTGATTGATGTGCATCGGCCCCGTGAAGTTAAACGCAGCCGTGGATTGTCTGATATAATGTGGCACTTTACTGAAAAAACACATCTGATTTATTACGTGCATAAACTGTGAACGGTCTCGCACAAATGTGTTTGTTTTGGCCGTTAATATGGGTTGCTGAGTTTGAATGCATCCTCTGTGTAGTGTCATATGGAGGACTTTCTTTCCATTTGCTGTTAAATACAGCTCAAAATACGATGCTGACAAAGCGGCATGACCTAGAGTCCTCACTGTTGGGAAAACAGCGCTTGGAAACATTGTTTTCTCGGTACACAGAATAGGGCTTTTGCAGGAATTTACAAAGCATTTCAAAATAAGTGTCTGAGGAAGTCGAGGCCAAATCGCTCAGAAAGGAGGAATCAAACCCGGGGCTTTCTTGCTGTGAGGCGACAGCACTAGACGCTGAGCCGGAGTTTAAATGTATTATGTGTAAAATATCCCTTTTGAGAAAGGTTTGTTTCCCTCGGTGTCCCGACGTATACACAGCTGATATGGGGAAATGAAAGGTGTGTTGTGCATTTTCACTGTTTAGCGCACCTCTTTAACGTTGGCCTCTCTGGGGAGCTGTAGTCACTCTGCCGCTCGCTCACTTTCATTCTGTTAACCTGGCGCTGAAATTCCAATGCAAAGTAAACCCAGGTCAGAGGGTTTTTACTTTGTGTCTATTCAAGAAGTAATTCCACCTGTTTGCAGCTATCGCTCCCCACAGGGATCATTACTGCTTAATCTCTCTCTCTCTCTCTCTCTCTCTCTCTCCCTTCCCTCGCTGCTCCCCTAAGCTGTTGCTGCAAACAGGAATGTGCTATTCATGTTGCCTGGTTGAATGAGAAAGTAGTGTATTGGGAGTCATAAGTACATCACAAGCATGATGATGTGTGTCAGATTGTGCTTAACTGCAAAGTATCCTTTATCAAGACATCGATCCCCTGCCTGCTCATTGGATGAGATCAACTAAATACCTGAATTGTGATCGCTTTGTAAAACGATGTCACGTGAATCCGACAGGTGCTTTCTGTCAGGGACTTCCTAGTTGAAGGACGGTTTGCCAGAGTATTTGAACCCTAACCTTCTTCTTTCTTACTACAGCATATCATGTTCTGCCATAACGTCTTAAAATGCCCGATGAGTGACACTCCAATTAAAGCGTTGCAAAACAATGCCGTCCTTTTTTTTTTGCACTATGGATGCTGAGGCGGGATGTGTTCGGCCTTGCTCAGCCCTCAAGCCAATTACCCCGAACAGCAGATGACCCAGGAAATGAGCTGATATTCTATTCATGAGAAGAAAAATACACTTTGCAGAGCGAGCAGAGATCAAATTGCCCTAGCGCCGATCCTCACGCCAGATAATTGTCCCTCATTTAAGTTTCATCTCATTTGGATATTTTTAAAAAAAATAATCAAACTCCCGTTTTGCAGAATTTTCGTCGGATACGAGCATTGAATTTGATTTATGTTGAAAGCCGCGAGGTTGCACAGAGAAAAGAGTTCTGCTCGGTTAAAAGTCAATACACTTCACTGAGAGCGTGAATCACAAATGTATAGTGTGAGGGGAGGGCGAGGCCTGTGTGAAAATGACAACTTGCTTTTTGGTCCGGCTGTAATTTGGTCCCCACTTATAGAAACAAGTGAAGAGCCTGATTTCAAAATAAGACATTGGTTATCACACACTCTCACAAAATGACGGCGGGCGAGAAAGTAAAACTCACCACCGATGGTTATTAAACTCATTAGTCATGTTAACACTGTGATTTACAAAATAAAACATTTTAGATAAATGTTGAGACATGAACATCATCTGTCATCTGTCATTTTACCGAGCCACCTACCAATTAAATAAACCTCCAACCAACCGAAATGGAAAGTGAAGGAACTGGAAATAATTAAATGTTTCATTAAAGTGAATGCATCGTCCGTCAAGCCGATGGGCTACTTTTGGAACGGTTCCTTTCCAAAATGGTTTTGACATTAAATCCTTCCAAACGTAGCCTATAAGTCTGATTGACGATGCATTCACTTCGGTGCAAAATGAAATTATTTCTGGTTTCTCACTGGAGAGCAGAAACTACCATATTCTCTCCGTCTGGAAGCTCTCAATGTGTACCAGAAGGAAATTTGAGTAAACTCACTTAGAGATTTGTTTAATATAAGTTCAAAATAAGAAATAAACCAATTAAACCCTCCGTTCATGACTATACATGTTGATGCCGCATTCAATTTTGTGGTTAATATTTTCATATTTTTTGTGTGACTGCCTATTTTATTGCATTTGTCTGCACAGTGGCAGGTATGTAGTGGAAGGTAAAGCAGACAGACAGACAGTATGTGTGTGAGAGAGAAGTTAAGCTAGCTAAAGAAGCTAAAAACACAAGCTAAAGAAGCTAATTGTTACTAGTTACTAGTTGTTCATTTTTTTTTTTCCCCATTAAGTTTTACTCAGTTTTTTAGATGCTTTGGCAATTGACCATTCATGTCAATAAAGGTGTATGTGTGTGTGTGTGTGTGTGTGAGAGAGAGTGTGTGAATATGTGTGTGTTTGAGAGAGCGCGGGAGACAGAGACAGACACAACGTGTGTGTGAGAGAGAGACAGAGAGCGAGATAGAGCGCGAAATAGACAGAGACTGTATGTGTGTGTGAGAGTGTGTGTGTGAGAGAGAGAGAGAGACAGGGAGACAGAGATACAGACAGAAAGTGTGTATGAGAGAGAGAGAGAGAGACAGACAGAGAGCTAGATAATGAGAGAGAGAGAGAGGCAGACAGGCGGACAGTGTGTACGCGCGTGTGAGAGGTAGAGAGACAGAGCGAGACAGTCAGTCAGACAGTCAGACAGACCGAGAGAGTTTGCTGCTCGTCAGACACCGGACCATGCCAGACGGTGAGCGCGCCGCCGGAGGAGTCGCTGCTCTCTAAGCGGCACCGGGAGGCTCTTAACACCGGGACAGCACCGGGGAGTATTTGATCGGTTGGAGCTGTCAGACACCGGAGAACCGCCAGGAGAGCGAGAGAGAGAGGGAGAGACAGCTAAGACCCTCTGGCAACACGCTGCCGACCTACCGCATATACAGCCTGACACACACACCAACCGCGATAGGAGCGGGCGATGAGACGGTTACCTGGATAATCAGAAGCTCGCGGTTACGCACGGTCGGGGAAATCAGGAGACACCCCGGTATACACCTGTTCGGCTTACCGAGCTCTGGATAGGCTCACACTGCCGCGGCTCAACGGGATTAAAGGCAAAAAAAAACCCCAAAAATACGGAGCGGCTGGAATGGGACGCTTTCAGGTAAGACTGGGCAGGTCGGGATCGGTGATTTTGCGCACAAAACACTCAAGTGGCTTCACCTACCGGGAGGTGATTGACGCTTCTGAGTGTTTCTCCGTTTGTGCGCAGTTTTTTTTTTTGTTGAGGGAGGGAGAGGGGTCTGAAAAAAAAGTCCACTTGACGTGCCTGTCGTCAAACTGGACGCATCATCTCAATTTTGACACACATTTGTAGAATTGTCACCCCAGATCAATACCCGGTTCTTTTGCCCAATTTGGCGAATTTAGTGGTTTTGGTTGTTTGTGGTTAGAAATAAACTATGTATGACAACAGGCAGCGCGTTATTGTAGTGCCAGTGAATGCAACGTTTCACATTTTATATTGGTAAGAGTAACGATCGTGACAGTCTACAGCTTTGTGTGTGTGTGTGTGTGTGTGTGTGTGTGTGTGCGCATTTTAGTTGAATTATTGCAAGTCATCTGTTAATGTCTATAATATCACCTCAATTGATACTAGATTGCTTTATTGGCAACATAGGGTTATTTACTGCCGTGCCAATAAAATATAATTGAATTGAATTGAGAGAGAGAGAGAGGGGAAGATAAAAAGGGAGAGAGAGGGAGAGAAAGAGAGAGAGGAGATAGAGACAACTCCTGGGCAGCCCTAGCAACTGGGGACCTCCAGTCTCTGATGTGTGTGTGTGTGTGCGTGCGTGCGTGCGTGCGTGCGTGCGTATGTGCGTGCACGTCCTCTCACACCCACACTATCAATGTCTACCCTTCTTTTTTTTATCTCTCGTTTTGTTTACCCTCTACAAGCGGTCATGACAGCTTGCTCTGAGCCTGTTCCTCTTTATAAATAAAGGTTGAATTCGATTTAATATACCGCCACCTCTCCAACAAAACACCCCTTCCCTTTTATTGTTACATCCTGAAATCTTAAGGACAGGCTTATTTGCTTTTAATCTACAGCCAAAAGAACTATAATTAAACTGTAATCTTATATAATATAGTAATAATACATTTTATGAGGATCCCTAACCCTACAAATATCACTGCACAACATAATATGTCACAATATAAATATTATGATGTTATAGCGTTACCCTACATTGAGCACAATAAACACACTATTGAGTACCGCAGGCACAATTTAAGCCCCCGTAGGAATATTATAGAAAAACTACCATAAAATAAGAGACAAAAATACAATAAAGTACAACAAAGTCACTATAAACTCATTACTCAGTACCATAGACACATCATAACCTCCTACAGGAATAATATAGTACTGTTATATTAATAAAAAATACAGTAACGTTCAATATAACTCACTATTGAGCACCACAGACACACTATAAGAATATTATAGGAATATTATAGGATTATTATAGACCTATTCATAGCATAAGAGATGAAAATGCCATAAAGTACCTTAAGGTCACTATAACTCACTATTGAGCACCACAGACACACTATACATCCCTATAGTAATATCATAGTGTTGGGAGCCGACCAGCCAATCAGTTCGGCCCCGGGTTTGTGTTGCCCGGCTGTCGGGGCAGCTGAGACCCGCCGTCGGTATCCCGGTGGCTGTGAGCCAGCCACG
This sequence comes from Hoplostethus atlanticus, assembly GCA_034670405.1. NCBI lineage: Eukaryota > Metazoa > Chordata > Actinopteri > Trachichthyiformes > Trachichthyidae > Hoplostethus > Hoplostethus atlanticus. The sequence goes on from JAXDDX010000019.1 coordinate 5,160,949, forward strand.
ACTGGTAAACAAACAAGCGCCCACACACACACACACACACACACTTCCCCGTCTGTCTGTAGCCTCTTCCCTGGGTCTGTCGGTGTAAATGTAACACAGATCAGTGGAGGATTAGGCGACACTACGGTGCCAGCTGAGCCCGGTCGTTTCAGGTGAGGGTTATTAGTGTGCAGGTCGTCTTTCTTGGGCTGAGAGATGTAGGATCTGTTTCCTATGATAACATCCAGGAACGATGCTGGATGATGGATCAAGTGTCTTTTGATAAAAGCCAGAGGAGGAAGAGGCTGAGCCCGGGCCCCTGTGAGTGTGTGTGTGTGTGTGTGTGTGTGTGTGTGTTTGTGTGTTTGTGTGTGTGTTTGACCAGAATTGATGTTGTATGGTGTGTGTGTGTGTGTGTGAGAGAGAGGGGCATGTACATCTTTCATGCCAGAACGTAATGTATTTACTGATGAACTGTGTGTGTGTGTCGCCAGAAAGATGTTGGTGTGTGTGTGTGTGTGTGTGTGTGACACACAGATAGAGAGAGAGACATCTAGGTCTTTACAACCAGAACCCAATATATTTATTGATGAACTGTGTGTGTGACCTGAAAGATCTGTGTGTGGTGTGCACGTGTGTGTGCATGTACATGTGCAAATATGTGTGTGTGTGTGCCTGTTTGTATGTGAATGTGTGTGTGTACTTGCATTACTATTGGTCATTTGTGAGAACCTTGACTAGCTGCTGTATCTAGCTAGTTAGCTAACTTTCTTGTTTGATCTGTGGGAATATGGTCAACTGAGTAGGGAGGACCCGGGTTCGACTCTGGCCCAATCCCATTCCACCCCCCTAAACCCCTCACCCTATCCACTCCGCCTCCGTTTGCGAGTTCATGTGGAGGGTTCGCCACATGGAGGGCCGTCCCAAAAGCAGTTAGCGGGGAGTGGCTACAAAACCCTCCGGCAGCGGGTGTACATCGATGCAGACCTACCATACGAGCACCACAAATATCAGGATGGAGGAAAAAACACATACACATTTCAGTTCCATCTCGAGACCTTTTTTTCATCGACTATAACCGAAATCCCGGAATGTGCGGTGAATACATTTCAATGTACATTCATTCCATATGTGTGGTCAAAACGTGAAAATATCACGTTCTGTTCTCCTTGTTGACCTGACGTGTAGAGCACAATCGTACATACACGCGTCGATTTCAAAACAAGAGACTCACTTCAATGCATGTGCTCATTGTTTTGTAGAGGGTCATGCATTTGCGGGGATGGTTGAAAAAAAAAACAAGCAACTCTTCCAGATGAGAGTACAACATGAATATGTGGCACGTAACGGAGCTGATTGGTGAGTGAGGCACCTCTCTCTGTAGCCATGGCGACTGCTGTTTCCTGTTTCCGCTGGAGAGGGGCAAGGGCGTCCCACAGTTACCCTTCATACGGAGTGACACTCCGTATGAAGAGGGACCGGTTTGGGAACCCTGCTACCGTCTCCAAGGGTGCTGTTCGGTGGCTGACCCCTGACCTTTGACCTCTTCCTGTCACGGTGAGGTGAGCGTGCTAAACGATGCTAACGTTCTGCCAAAGGGAAGTATAACTTTTAAAGGTTAGAGTCAGGAATGGAAGGTCCTCGCGAGTACAGCGATTCAAGTGTGTGTGTGTGTGTGTGTGTGTGTGTGTGTGTGTGTGCGAGGTTTCCCAGGCACCAGGTGCACACTGGGATTTGCCACGCAGGGTCAGCTCAGCTCCACTCACCTCATTATCCTCTTTGGACAAGGACGGACATAATCTCTCTCTCTGTTTCTCTACCTTTCTCTCTTTCACTCCCTCCCTCTGTCTTGCTCTTGCATCATCTTTTTCTCTCTTCCTCTACCTTTTTGTCTGCCTCTCTCTCTCTTTTTGTCTCACCCTTTTGCATTGTTCCCCCCCGCCTGCCTCACTCTTTTGCTCTTCTTTCTGTCCCCTCTCTTTGTCTCACTCTCTTGCATAGTCTCTCTCTCCTCTCCCTCTCTCTTTTCCTGTCTCCCTCTCTTGCATAGTCTCTCTCTCCTCTCCCTCTCTCTCTTTTCCTGTCTCACTCTCTTGCATAGTCTCTCTCCTCTCCCTCTCTCTCTTTTCCCTGCATAGTCTCTCTCCTCCCTCTCTCTCTTTCCCTGCATAGCTCTCGCCCCTCTCTCTCTCTTTCTGTCTCTCTCTTCCCCTCTCTTTGTCTCACTCTCTTGCATAGTCTCTCTGTCCTCTCCCTCTCTCTCTCTTTTCCCGTCTCACTCTCCTGCATAGCCTCTCTTGCGCCCTCTCTCTCTCTCTTTTTACCTGGCAGTCTCTCCCTCCTCTCTTTCTCTCACACTTGCATTGTCTCTCTCTCTCTGCCAATAGATTGATTAGTCTAGTCTGCCGTTGCCGCGCTGTGCGGTGACAGAGCCCACTCGTCACGGTTGGTTTGGGGTGTTGGGGAACTGCACGGCAACGGGCGGGCGGGTGGGTCGGGATGTGTGGAAGTGTTGCCATCCGTTAAACCGCGGTGCATGATTCTTGTTCTGTCACCCTTGGCGGTCCACCTCTCACCGTCTAATACGCTCCTGTCACGTCCCGGGAGACCCGCCGTGACTGAGTGAGCATCGCTTATAACTGGCATGCGCGTTACGAGTGTGTGTGTGTGTGTGTGTGTGTGAGTGTGTGAGTGTGTGAGTGAGTGAGTGAGTGAGTGAGTGAGTGAGTGAGTGAGTGAGTGAGACAGAAGAGATGTCTCCATCCAACTGGCAAACTTTTGACACATCGCAAAAAAAAGACAAGGCATGTGGTGGACCGTCCTCTGGGCCAATCAGCAATAACCTTGATTTGACCTGCATTGGACCAGTCAGTTCAATGTTGCACAGATTGGTGAGATGCGTTATTTCCAAGTGTCGTCAAAATCAATCAGCGGCATCCAAGATGTCGCACGTGACAAGACGGCGTGTTTCCATCAGCTGGGTTGAAGTGAAAAAAACAGACTTCCTCAACACCAAACGCAGCTAACGTCAGAAAACTCGGCTAATGTCGGCCATATTTCATATTGTCTGCACTAGACGATGTTGGAATGCACCAACTAATGGCCATACAACCACGACTGGCACGTCACACACAGAAGCAGACAGATATTGTATAGACGACATTTCAGGACAGCCACTTTTTCCCGCATTGTTTTGTTACATGACAAATGGCGTTTCCATCGCTATTTATCACGGCATGTCAAAGTTTTTAGTGAATTTTTGCTAAATTTGCCATTTGCATTCAGCCTCTGTAATTTGAAACATCACAATTCTCATCAAAATGCTCGGATGGAAACCCGGCGAGGGAGCAGGAGAAGAATGAGAGGCAAATTTGACATTCCTCTCTCTCTGTACTGGCTGTCAAACACTTCCGCTATAAATCAGGTATTATGTGGTGCAGCTGCCATCTGCTTGTAGGAAAGGGTGATTTGTTTGTGTGTGTGTTTGTGTGTGTGTGTGTGTGTGTGTGTGTGTGTGTGTGTGTGTGTGTGTTATGATGCATCACCACCGTGATTGCTGGACTACATACCATTTGAGGAGAAGGACAATCCTTTATCATAATGTTATGGTCTGCCGTAAGATGAATGGTTTTGCCATTGCTGGCCATCCCTGTGTGTGTGTGTGTGTGTGTGTGTGTGAGTGTGTGTGTGTGCATGCTCTAATGTGTGTGTGTGTGTGAGTTGATTTGTTTTGGATTTGCCATCATTATAAGTTAATGATTATGCCATTAGAAGTTCAGAATTCACAATCCATGCAACATGGCGGTTTGTGTGTGAGTCACTTCTAATACACACACACACACACACACACACACACACACACACACACACACAAGAACGTTGGGTGTGCAGTGGAAGCTCTTATCAAGTGTTTTTGCCATTGCTGTGCGTTTGTAAGTGTGTGTGTGAGAGAAGGAAATAAAGAGAGAGAGCGAGAGAGAGGATGGAGGAAGAGGCTGGAGGTGGAGGATTGATGGAGAGAGAGAAAGAGAGAAGAGAGAGAGAGAGAGAGAGAGAGAGAGAGAGAGACCCAGGTTTCCTCTATTTTATCTCTGCTGGACTGTCTGACCAGCTGGCTGAATAGAGCTATGAAAAGCAGACGGATGGTGTGAGTGTGTGAGTGTGTGTGTGTGTGTGTGTGTGTGTGTGTGTGTGTGTGTCTAGCCAGCCGAATAGCGCAATAGAAAGAGATAGAGCCATGAATAGCTGAGTGGTTGTCTGTCTGTCTGTGTGTGTGTGTGTGTGTGTGTGTGTGTGTGTGTGTGTGTGTGTGTGTGTGCACATGCTGGCGGAAGCGGTGATTGTATTGACAGCTAGCTTATTGTGGCGGCGCTGAAACCCTCGATAAATCACCCGGTCCCTCATCCTGTGAAACTGTTTATGTGACATCACACGCTCCTGTTAACCCCCTAGACCTGTGTGTGTGTGCGCGTGCATGTGTGTGTGTGTGTGTGTGTGTGTGTGTGTGTGTAATGGACAGAGAGGATGGGAGAGATGGACAGAGAATAGAGACAGAGAAAGATCGGTAGAGAGAGAGAGAGCGAGGGAGAGAAAGCACCTCACGTCATCTGCTTGAACGTCTCTGTGACATTTTCAAATAAATGTCTGATTGGATGTTTGATTGACAGGTGATCTCTCGGAAGTGCAGTGAGGAAACACCACAGGAATGAGCGTTGAGGACCAAAGATGTCACTAAAATAAAACATAAAACTATAAGTGGACTTTGCATTTGTACATTTTACATTTACGACAGAAGAATGAATTCCTTGATCACCAACTTTGCAAGTGACCCTTGACCTCCTTAATAGCGAGGCGGTCAAGGGTCAGGGATGAGAGCGATCGCTGGGAAGACTGCTCAACATCTTCCTCATCCTTCTCCAACTTCCTAAATAGGCATTTTTATCATTTGATCCACTCGACATTGAAAGTGAATACGGACGGTTATGTCAGTTTCCGCCACATAAAACAGCCCCGTTAACACCGGAACAACGGGCTTACAGGCCTTTGGGACCAAGACGGGAATCTTTCCCGCTCTCCTCCTCCAGCTGCTATTCAACAATTAGACGGCAGTTCCATTTATTATTAAGACAGCGAGCACCATCGCACTCCATCGAAAACCAGTTTCACACATGATTACTCACTTACCTTCGGAACAAAAGGTGTGAGGGTGATCCGTACTTGAGGGGGGAAGTGGGGAAGACTGGAAACTGACTAATTGTATTTTGCCCTCTCTCTGGGTTTTATTGATTTTTACACCATATGGGTTCATAAGATTTAGTCCGTGAGGCTGCAGCGTGGCCAGCCGAACAGTTTTCAAAAGCCTTTCTGGTGTTAAGCCAGCCAGGAGCATATAATAAGCACCCTCTTAAAGCCACAGGCAAAACACTGTCTGACTGCCAACACAGGTGTGTGTGTGTGTGTCTGTCTGCCTGTGTGTATGCATGTGTGTGTGTGTCTGTCTCTCAGTCCAAAGCCTAACAATACCGCTGTCCCTCAGGCTGCATCTCTTTTCACCTGTTTTCTTCTCATCAAGGTCGTTAGAATAGAATAGAGAGTATAATAGAAGAGAGACTCGACCACTAGAGCGAAGAGATTTGAAGAAGTTTGCCACGTTCTCTGTCTGTCTGTCTGTCTGTCTGTCTGTCTGTCTGTCTGTCTATCTAACTATCTAACAATCTATCCATCCATCCATAAAGAGACTCTGTAGTGTTTTCAATGTAGCTCTGTTATTGTTCCTCACCAGGAACTTGCCACTTACACTAGTGGGAGGGAATAAAAAAAAAGTTTTACCCAGTTCAGTTAACCAAGGAGCGGCAGGATGCTTCCGATCCCAGTGGAAGCGCTAGCCGCGAGCTAGCTGGTTGCAAAGTGTTGCCTCATTTTTGAGTGAAATTCAAATTTTTTCCTTCACGCTTTTGCACCGCGGAGGGGATTGACGGAGCGTCTGCCACTGTGAAGTCGTCTTTTCTAAAAAAACATCACATGGAACTACTGTACTCTAGTTTGGCAAAGGGAAATGTTCATTTCGCTCAAATAGTTGAGCGAGTGAAAAGAAAATCTTCCTCACTTTAAGGCCGAGTCTGTCATTACAGTACAGTGCCTCGGAATACGATAGATAGATAGATAGATAGATAGATAGATAGATAGATAGATAGATAGATAGATAGATAGATAGATAGACAGCCTCAGTAATAAATAATAAATACACAAGATGGATGGATGGATTCGAAGAGGGATGGATGAATGGATGGAAGGATGAATGAATGGAGCTGCTGTGGAGTCGACCGGCCTTCCTGTCGCCAGGATAAGCTCTTGTCCCGACTTCCTGTCGAGGTTAGTGGAGAACACTGGGTCAGATCCACGGGGAGGAAAAAGACAGGAGAGAGAGAAGGGCAGTTTGTGGTTATTTTACAAAGATGCTTTTCCCTGCAGAGTTTTTTTCACTGCAGTTGAATTTGGTCTCATGGTGTAGAAGTTGCATGCTGGTGCTTTTCTCCGGTCGGCTTGTTGTTTTCTAGAGTTGTGACTAGAGTATTAACGCTTCAAAACCTTTACTTTGCTTTTCACATTGGACACTTACATTATTTGATTTTCATGCTGGAATGCATTTTATAGTAGCATTGAAAAAAAAATTCATAACGTTTTTTATGAGAAAGCTCAGCATGTACTTTATTTTTCATATTATAATGTGACATTCTGCAACCATCCCAACATTTTTTTTTTTTTACATTTCTGGCATTTAGGTGAAACTCTTATCCAGGTTGAGTTGTGTTGAGCGCAACAGAAGAATAAGCCTCGATTCTAACATCACAAGCAGTGCGAGGGCCATGATTCCTGTACGCAAGAGGGACGAAACAAGAGAAATAAGAGCAGTATAAGGTTATTACTTCAAAATAAGAGCGTATCAGCTAATGGAGGAGGAAGATATTGCAAGAAATTGTCAATGACGCGAGTGGAAATACCATGTCGGTGTCAAAACACCGCAGGACCCCTGGCTTGAACTGTTTAGTGTTGACTCCCTTTGGAATTGAAGATTAAATGCTGTGTGAATGTGATCCCTGGGCCCCGGTCTCCCAAAAGGAACCTTTTCTTTTAAGTCTGGTTATTTTGTGCTCTGCTGTACTTTTGTTCGAAGTCAGAGGTGGACAAACTTTTTGATGAGGATGTCTAAAGGCCGTGGGCCAAAAAACATACTGTTAGAATATATATAAAAAGTCGGCGATAGCTTGTTTGGTCGTGTGGTGTTTGTTAATATGTCCCGTAATAAGCTGCTTCAAACGGACTCCTCTAGATGAGATGAAGCTTTACGATCCTCTCGAGGACGCCTGGTACTCTAAAAGGTGCGGAATTAGATCTGATCAACCGAAAACAGAACATCTTCTTACTCTCTGGAAGGTTTTATAGGGCCGAGAGGTATTTTGTGTGTCCCGCACCGGCGATATTTTGGGGCTACTCGGTTTCTGATTTCCGTGTCAGTAAGTTCCTTTCAGTCTGATCCAGAAGATGACGCGTATTCTACCTCCCCTAACACCGTCCGTGAGTGCTCTTGTGTGTTTATATTCACTGCCATTTGTGTGTGTGTGTGTGTGTGTGTGTGCGTCACTCAGTACCATCCACATTGCTTTTTCTATCAAACAGGATGCTTTTAGCCCCCCGGGCAGCACTCGCAATGCTCCTTTTGTGTCTGTAAGTGGTGGACCGTGGACAGAATTTTGAAGCGTGTGTGTGTGTGTGTGTGTGTGTGTGTGTATGAAAGAGTGAGTGATAGAGATACACCCTGAGAGAGACAAAGATAGAAAGGGAGGGAGGGAGATAGGGGGAGAGAGAGAGTGGTGGAGAGGGGGGTCGAGAAAGTGTGTGTCATGAACTCGGAACCAGACAAAGTGCTGTAAAAGCAAAGTTTATCAAAGCGTGTCGAGGTACATAGAGATGAGCGGAAGAGAAAGAGGGGAGAGCAAAAGAGAGAGAGAGAGAGAAGAGGGGTATAAAGTGACGAGAAGAAAGGGGAAGGAGGATATAGAGGGAAGAGGGAGGATAAAAAAGTGCGCTGTCCCAGACTTCCCCAATCGCCTCGCATCCCCTGGAGATGAAGGGAAGGAAGATATGCTTGTTGTCCTTCCCTCCCTCTCTCTCTCCCTCTCTCTCTCTCCCTCTCCCCAGAGCTGACAGGCATCTTTCCTTCCCCGCTTGAAAGAGTCATCTGGCAATTACAGAAAACCTCTTTGGGGGGGTTGCAGACGGGAGAGATCGTTGAAACCTCTCCTGTGATCAGATTCCTCTCTATCAGTGTGAATATTTCATGGCGTAGCCTCATTATCGGCGTAATCGGTACGGCTTACACGAAGGGGCTGCAGAAGGGAAGAAATATGTGCCGCGTTACTCGACAAAAGCCTTTTGAAAAACCGGCCCCGTCTCGGCCGGTGATTCAGCGGGGGGTATCTGTGTTTAGAGGGGAAGAAGCACCTTGTTAAGATGGCTGCCGCCGCCGCCGATCCTGTGAGCTGAGATCGCCCCGATTTAACAGCACAGGAAAAAAAAATTCAATTTGTGTTCAATTCAATGTGTTCTATTGGTATGAAGGTAAAGAACAATATTGCCGAAGCGAGTCGCTATAAAAGGTCAGCGTCGGTGTGTGTGCGATCGCTTCAAAGAGCAAGTGAATGAAGGGAGTAAAAAAAACCAACACAAGGCCGAGCGCCGCCATTTCATTCCTAGCGCCGACATGTACGGATCAAAGTGCCCGCATCTCCGGGTCCTCGACATCGTCATCTTGAATCAAGGTTTGAGAGAGACTCATACTCACAAATCACGACTCCACTGTTACTAGACCACAAGAAAACATTTGAAACTGTCCCCCGTCTACGGCGTTAAGTGTGTCTAGCTGTGCGTGACTCTTGTTTCTCTGCTGCTTTTCGCACTCAGTATGGCGCCTTTACTCAAACTCAACAACCTCGTTCACCAACAAAATCAGAGGCAATCTTGAGACGACAACCTGCACCACCACCCCCCCTGCCCTCGCTCCATCCTCATTTCAGTCCAACCCGTGTCGTAGATTGAGCCGGACTGGGGCTCGTCGCGATTCAGCGGCATGTAGCGAAGACCCTTGTTGCAAACAGATGCTAGCCAGAGATTAGCCCGGGCCGCTCCCGCTCTGCGCCGCTGTAGGCCAGGTTTTAGTCAGGGTCTGCTTTCCTTCGCTTTGGTTTGTGTTCACTGGGGTGAAAGAAGAAAAAAAACAAAAAAACACTGTGAATGCACGATGTGATTATTCCAGGGTGATTGTCATTCGGTGTGATTGTGGTCCAGATATTACGCCGAGCCGCCCTAATTCAATCTGATTGTGTATCGATTTTGTGTCGACCAATCGATTGACAAGGGTGAAAGCAGGGAGGACGGGAGAAGAGGTTCATTGTCATTTCAGTCGGATTGATGTTGCCATAGCGCGTGTGTGTGTGCGCGTGTGTGTGTGTGTGCGCCTTTGTGTATGAGGGTGTGTGGGTTTAATTGAGAGAAGAAAGCGAGGGAAGAAGAAGAGAGCGCCTTTGTTGTCTCGAAAATGAAGTTCTGTGTGTATGATGCTGTGTGTGTGTGTGTGTGTGCGTACATGTGTGCAACCGTGTGTGTGTGTGCACTGCATGTACAGTAGCTATTGACTGAGGCTGCTGTGTGCAGCCAGTTTGTCGGCGGATAGATGGTCCATACCATGCTGTGTCTTATTGGTGCTAAATCAATGCTTACATCTTGTTTATGTCTATATCTCACTTTATTTTCATGTATTTATTTGCGCTTCACACCGACCTCTGGAATGTGTCTCTCGCCCTCCATCTCCTCCTTGCATTTTCTCCCCTTAGTACTCTTACTCCTCTGTGTCCTCTGCTGCGTCTCCCTCGCCACTCTCTATCTCAACCTGCTGTTATTTCCAGCAGCCGAGGAAGTTAGACGACAGGCTGCCGTACGCGGGGCACGTACGCTTCTCGTGGATCCAAAATGGAGGGTCAGTGTCCTTTCTCCTCCCGGATATTGCCAAGGATGATTTACATTTATACGGTGAAAGGCCAATACTATGCAGCTCCAAGTACATAAAGTTCTTCCACATATTTTTTTTTCTATGTGGAAATATTTTTTTTTCTATTTTTTTTTTTATTGATTCTGCTTCTACCGGTGTGACTGTTTGAGACAATTTCAGGTGGGCTGTGTTGCCTTCAGCAGAGATGGGGAAATTGTTAGAAATGTAATAAGGATGAAACAGTGGCCAAATGAATGAATCATCAAAAACACCACTGCTCATTGGTACAAGCATCACCAGGGTTAAAAGGTTCTACTTCCTGTGTAAGTTCAATGGGTAGAGCCAGGCATTAACACTGCGGGGTTAGGGGTTCAATTCCCTGTGTATCTCAATGGGTAGAAGAATGTGTGCCCCCATGATGCTTTAAAGCCCCAGGCAACTTGGATTGAAATAGTAAAAATGAATATATGATATCAAAGTTTAGTGTCTAATTAAGCATCCACAAAAATCTGAGTGAAAATAATACGCCTACACAGTCCTGAGAAATGGTCTAAACAGCTAAATGAGCTGTTTTTGAATTAGGTTTTCTAATATTTCTGAAAGTTTATTTTCACTCAGATGTTTGTGGATGCTTAATTAGACACTAAACTTTGATATCATATATTCATTTTTACTATTTCATTTTTAAGTTGCCTGAGGCTTTAAGGCACTTTGGATAAAAGCCTCCACCAAATTGAACGTATCAGTTGTCCCTCTGCATTGCCTCAGTAGTATTAAAGGCATCACTCAGGTTTTGAAGACGCCTGTTCGAGTTCTCGTAAGCCGGGAGTCATTTCAGTGCATCTGAAAAGAGATTACACCAGTGTTCTGGTGACTGAGAGAATAGCGGCGGAAGTTATTAGCGCTTGTTAGCAACTTGTTAGCGCATGCTTATGCTAGTGCAAGTCAATTTATAAGGCAACGGCGAGTTTGTTTGGAATACATAGAGGAAGAACTGGGTAGTTAGCATGAGCAGCGCTAGCCACCGTGAGCTGAACAGACAAAGAAAAGAGCGCCACCTACAGGAACTCAAACAGAAAATCCAAGGAGAAAGACGTCATGGTGCTGGACACACTATTTGATTGACAGGTGATCTCTGGGAAGTGCAGTGAAGAAACACCACAGCGATGAGCACCAAATATGTCATCGATATAAAAATGATCATTCTAAGGAGACATTTTTTCATTTTAAATTTATCGTGACTAAGGAGTGCAACATCATCGACATTACAAGCAACTAAAAGTAAGGAGGTCAAGGGTCAAGGCCTTAGTGGCCTAATGATGCTCAAGTGATAATAGAGTGATCATTTAAAAGTAAAGTACTAGAGAAAGAAACAAGGAGGGACTGAAAGTTGTGGAGGCTATTCCAATGGTGTGTCTTTATTTACCCCCATTATCCATTGAGTTGTGTGTGTGTGTGTGTGTGTGTGTGTGTGTGCGTGTGCGTGTGTGCGTGTGCGCGTGTGCGTGTGTGTGTGTGTGAAAATTAGGATGCCTTCAAACCATGCAATCACATCTCCACAATAAAGCAAATGATTTCCCTTGAGACTGAAGTGTTTGAGTGAGGCCATCAAGCAAAAAGGAAAATACACAATTCCGTATTTGTAACTGACCGTAATGATTGCTTCAAATTACTGTATCCAATAAGACGAGTCGACAGGCACGCGGATTAAATAACAATATCGCTACAATATTTTTATTCTATAACAATGATTCCCTGAACGGTATTACAGGCTGCTGAACAATAAGCGTTATACCAGGGTGGTAGATGCTGATACAAACACTATGAACAGCAACAGGGTTGGCAAAGGAGCATAAAAAATGATTTCTCTAGAGGGTGGCGCCCGATTATCTCAATTCTGATTGGCTGCTGGCCAGTTGGTAATTAGCGGGCTGAACAGGGGGATCAAACTTTTAACTGCCACCCCTCAAAACAGGAAGCTTGTAACTGTTCCCGTTAGTTTGTAAATCCAGACGTCCCTGGTGCCCTAATTGACTGGCTGTGCTTGACTTCCAAAAAAAAACCCCACACTTCCTGCCTCCTCGGTCACATGACGTCCTCCCGAGACACCGATAGGACGATACACCCCCTTTTCCTGTCACAAGTCGTCTCCAGAGACGCTCGATAGGCTGAGACGCGTCTTCATTTCCCGTCCTTTGAGTTTTGGGTCCCCTTTCCTGTGACAGACCAATCTGCTGTCGGATAATGATCTGTCTGGGAGAGGGGGAGAGAGAGGGAGAGAGAGAGAGAGGATGTGTAGAGATAGAAGAACGAAAGACAGTGTTTTTGTGTCTGTGTTTGTCTTTCTTATTTGTGTGTGTGTGTGTGTGTGTGTGTGTGTGTGTGTTTGCGAGGGTGATTTCAGACATAGAAGAGGCCATCAATCAGCCAGTCACTGTCTCTGATTAGAAACGCTTTGGACACAGGAAGGGATGGAGAGCAAAAATAGAGTGAGAGAGTAATTGGGAGGAAGGGAGAGATGGCAAAATCAGATTGTGAGAGAGAGAGCGATCTTTTTTTTTTCCTCTTGCCTTCTTGCTTCTGAGATTCGGACACCTTTGTGTTTGAATGTGTGTGTGTGTTTGCCAGTGTGTGTGTGTGTGTGTGTGTGTGATTGCGTGATCCAGTGTTGTTAACTCCTCCACAGCAATGGTTGTTTTCCTTCCTCGCAGATTGCTTGTTTTGTGCTGCTGACAGCAAGAATATACTCCCTTTCTGTGTATGTGTGTGTGTGTGTGTGTGTGTGTGTGTGTGTGTGTATCCAGGCCTTATTACGGTGCGTCTATATCAGTAATAGGGGTCTTGCTGCCAGGCTGTGGCTCTCAAAGAAAACCACTTAGAGATGTCTAGGGAATGCCTTGGACTTAGTGGGGCTGCCTCAGCACTGCTCTAATGCATCTCTCTCTGTACACACACACACACATACAGGCAGACACACAATTGCAGAATGATACACACATGCACAGATGCACTCATGCCAGCATTTACAACTTTGCATTACTTGATACAGAAAGGCGGACACGCAAGCCCAAATCCAGTAACACACACACACACACACATACACACACACATACGCACACCCACCAGTAGATGCACACACAAATGCAGAAAGTCTCACACATGCACAGATTCACACGCAGCAACACAAAGGACATTCACACTTAGACACAACACAACCAAATGTGTGTCTCACTCTCTCTCTCACCCACACACACACACACACACACACACACACTTTTGAAACGAAACTAAGTTAGCTTACACCACCTAAACACACACACACAGAGCTCAAGTGTTAGCACGCATGAAATAACGTACCAGAATGAACTGTACCAAACAAAAAATGATTCATAATTATTATTATTATCATCAATTATTGAAGAAAACATTGGCAGGGTCTCAATTTTGTTTGTCAGTATGTCCTGTATCGAAACTGCATCGCTCAACACGTTGATGTAAAAGCACCCGTCTTCATCAGCCTCATCACAAAGTGTTGCTGCAGTGGAGAGGAGCGTCCCATCCAACTCATGTCCCACAGATTCGTCACTGGAGGGAAATCCTCTCCGCCCACAGGAAGTGACAAATCAAAAAAAAACGTCAACGTGAAATGCAACCCGGGCTCCAGAGAGAGCGGGACTCGCTCCACATTTGATGTTTTGCTCTCTCTCTCTCTCTCTCTCGTCCCTTTGATATCCTTCGGTGTAGCGCGATCACACACCTGCATGCCGTGTGCAGTTCACTGACGTCACAGAATTTGCACGACGCAGCTTTAAGTCACTTAGTTGAATTCATCTGAAAATGATCTCGACACCAGTGCTTTAAAAATGTTTTGATTTTAATTCATCAAAATACACCCAGTAGAATATCTTTTCACTTTGGAGCGCTAGAAATAGTTTTGTTGAAGGCCTTGAAATGGATACTGAACACACAGAGGTGAACCTGTATCCTCCCTGTTGCACTGCGGTGATCAACACGTTTATTTGTCAGAAAGTCAGTGTGTTCCTTTAACTCATCACAAACACACACACACACACACACATGCAATCACACACAAATACGCCACAAAATATTGATATTTAACAAGAAAAGTGCAGAAAGTCATCACAAACAAACACACACGTTTGCCCCAAAGTCTGTATTCCATTAAGAGAAAATGAAAACTCATTATACACAAACACACACACACGCGCACACACACACACACACACACACACACACACACACACACACACACACACAGCTCCATTGAGACTGAGGAAAGGAGTGGACTGTTAAAAGATTCAGAGCATCGAGTGCCTGGCAGATCATTACAGGCTCAGGGTGGGAATTCAGAGAGATGCTCTGTGTGTGTGTGTGTGTGTGTGTCTTGGGAGAGAGAGTGTGTGTGCGTGCGTGGTGTGGTGTGGCAAATCTTTATAAGGTCATGGCAGCGGTGTGAAAGAGAGGGGGGGGGTGGTTCAATCCTGGGTTTCCCAATGGGGAAGGACCTGCAAAGAGTGTGTGTGTGTGTGTTGGGATGTATGAAACAGATGGAAAGAGAGAGTGTTCAATACAGGTTTCCCAATGGGGAACACCCCCTGCGGTGTGTGTGGGGTGAGAGAGAGCGGGAGAGACAGAATGTGTGTGTGTGTGTGTGTGTATGTGTGTGTGTACACACTTCATAGACACCTTCACATGTAAAAGGTCTTTTTAGTATTCCAGTCATACAAACTGTGATCATTTTTAGACCCTCTGGTCTTTGTCCAGGCTCGCCAACTGGCGAGTTCATCTGTCTTGTCTCTCCCCCCGGAGACAGTTTCCCAGCCTAGTTGCGTCTGAAATACTTAATACTGCGGATATCTTTTCTTTTTTTGTTATGATGACATTAGAGAAGAAACATGCACATTTTTTTAAAGCAAGTCATCTCTTACCGGAGTGTTACACCATGCAAGCAAAATCCCAAAAACCTCCATGTGTACTTCCAACACGTTTCTATAGGTATATACAGGTTAACACGCAGGAGTAAGGCCTTTTTGTAAATGAAACGTTACCATTAAATCTGCAGCCTCTTGTGAATTTCGGCAGTTGGATAGTGTGATTATATTTCATTTAGATGCATTGGGTATCCAGGAGTAGCTGCTGTAGATTAGTACTGTGTGCTGTAAATGTGAAGCGGAACTGAAAAAGTGTAACGTCACACTCATCGTCCCTCCAGATCATCACTCTTACCCCAGGACTGCTGTAAGGATTATATTGAGGGGCATTCTTACTTTGTATTAGACAGGAAAAGAGGCGGGTATTGAGCCATATTTGAACCAATCATCACAAGTACATGGTATACGCCTTAGCCTGCTGCCCGCCAGGATGTTGCAGAAATGAAAACACAATTTGACGGGTTTTTGAATCCATTTTGGGGGGTAAAGTGACAAAATCAGAGTATAAATGGCAAACTGCATCTGTAAATCTTTCAATACACACATTTACACAGTGAGCATTATTTCTAGCCAATAGGAACTGTGTAGCTGCATTAATGGAGATGCTGTATCTTCAATCTACCATATGCTGTATTGTATCGTTATCGTCTTTTTTTTCATCTCTATCCAATTTTTTGCTGCTGCAACGATCAAATTTCCCTTTGGGGACCAATACAGTAAGTCTCTCTATCCTCAAAAACATGTTTAAGCAAAATAATTCAATTGACTTTTTTGTCGTACCCACTTTGCCTCAACCTGCCTCGTCTGTTTCTACTTCAGAATGACTTTCAACATCCCCCAGAGAATGTGCCTGGACTTGTTGCATTCAGCTGTGGGTTATGTATGTAGGTGGGGAGAACAATAGCGATAGTGAGGGCAAGAGAGCGAGAGCTGTTCCAGTTGAGAAAGAAACACTGTGGCTGCATTGCATTCTGGTCTATTGAGGCCACCGTCAGTGGAGAAATGAGTATCTCTTCCTCTTCTATGATGGATTTCTAACAGTCTGATTGTTGAACGGTCTAGAAATGATGTTTACTGGTGATGTTTTAGAAAGCTAAAAAATGTTCTGCTATCAAGCTAATAGCTAACTAATGCTCGCTAATAGTATTTAGTGTTTTAGGTTGGATTTTTTCCTTTAAGCAAATATCTAAAAATGACTCTGAATTTGAGTAGTTACTCATAACGCGCTTTGCTTTCATGTCAGGAATCATTTTTGTGAGACAAATGCAGTGTCATTTTTATTGCACGTCTCATTTTGGAGCGGTTCCTTCTTCGTCAGTGCGGCAAACAGCAGGACTTTTTATACCGCTACATCTCCGGATACTTCATCAAAGAGAATCGGGGTCGAACGGGATTCATTAGTGGGGAATTGACTTGACAAGCGTGACCCAGACTAGCCCGGCTATTGATCAGCTGCTGTCATCAGTATAGGTGATTTGTGCTGGCGGCGACAGCGCTGAGAAAGAAGGATGGGAAGAATCAAAGGAAAGTATAGAGGTAGAGAGAAGAGTGTGCGACATATTGGGGCGATGAAAGAGGCTGAGCAGGTGGGCCGGCGGAATCCGAGGGCCACAACGTGGGGTCCTTGAGGGGGGGTTCCAGAGGGGGTTACAACCCCGGACCAACTGGGAAAATCTGGATGGGAACAGTTTGAATCCCTTATTGGTTTCACTTTTTAAATCTACTTTTTCTCTCTAGAGGAGGGACAGAGGAAGAGAGGGGTTTAAAGTGGGAGAGAGATAGAGGGGGAGGCAGGGAGAAATAAAAAGGGGAGAGTGGGAGATAGTGAGAGGGGTGGATAAAGATGGAGAGAGCACGGGAAAGCGATGTGCTTCGCGAAACCGAGAAGGGTCGATGGAGCCGGGTGTAGGCAGCTGAAGTGGGGGAAGTATTTCACATCGAAGTAACTTGAGTGCACTGTACGTCTGATTCCCTCTCGGCAGGAGGGCCCTGATAGAGTACTCCTTAGCTGAACGAGAGAGAGCGAGAGAAGGAGAGGGAGAAAGAGGGGGGGGGGGGGAAAGAAAGACACACCCAGAACGATGTGGAGACAGAGAGGGAGGAAGAGAGACAGATGGAGGGAACGACTGTGAGATGGTCTAAGGGATGGAGAAAGATGGACAGCATTGAAAGAAAGGAGGGATAGGATGGGGGAGAGAGAGAGAGGTGAAAAGGTTGTTTTCTTTTTTTTTGAAAATCTAAAGTGCTCATTTGTTACTATTCTCTACCATCGAGGGAGAAACATTTCTGCCCAGACATGTCTGAGCCCAGAAGGGTCTCGACTCTCTGGTGACAGACTGAAAAATAGGAATTTGCTTTTGTATCGGAGCGTTCGGGAATTGGAAACAAAATGAAAAATGGACTTCTAGCTAAGGAGCATTCCCATTGCCAGTCACATTCCCATGGTCTGTGATGTCATGAGGGTAGTTGTTAGCTGTTAAACTCTTATGAATGGACCCACGTGCCCATATGCACGGTTGCAGTAGATTCGAGTAACAGCAGATATGCACCTTTCTCTTGATGTAGCGTCCACTTGCTTCCGATCAAAGCGAACCACGTACGGCGTCTTCGCTCCAAACTTGTATGAGCCTACATATCACCGCCGATTGATACAAAGAGTGCACCTGTCACATGGGTCGGCCGCAGTCTGAAACCATCACTCTCAAGCCTCTCAAACAAGAGAACGTTTGCAAGACGGGAGAGCCTCCTTTTGAAATCTGTCCTTTGATGTCCTCCAGCGACGCCAACAGGAAAAAAAAAAAAGTGAAGTATCCCGCTGGGCTACCATCACTGCACGCTGGCCTCCTGCCGGCCACCAGACCGAACCGGTTCCTGTCCCCGGACTAGCCTTGCAGAAGTTGCACTGATGAATTTGCAACAATCCCAAGCGTTTCATTTGGCCAACAAGTTCGTCCGTGAAAACAACCTTGAAACTACGTTGAGTGAACAAATGAATGGATGAACGTGCACACGGAGCACCCGGCACTCAAAAGGCAGTTCACAGCGACCTGGCTCTCTCCACCTTCTCAGCCGGTCGGTCTCTTAGCACAGCACTCTTGCCCCGCAGGCCAGTCAGTCTCCCGGCTAATAGCCAAAAGAGGGAAAGTGCACATTGGCATTTCAGAGAAAGGAAGGTTGGAAGGAAGATTGATTCGTACTTGCACCTAAGCACAATGCCCCCCCCCCCTCCCTCCCATCCTGCTCACAGAGTTAAATGGCACTGCACCGGTGTAATTTCCTGCCGCTGGAAGAGCCTGCCTATCACTCACCCCACTACCTCCTCAAATAGGCTCCTTCAGAGCAACATTATGTGATTAGGAGAACAACAAAATGTCAGCACGGCTTCTCGACTCGACCACTGACATAGCTATTTGCGAGGGGGAAAAAAAGAGAATGGACAAATATAGAGATGTAGACAGAGGGAGGAATGGGAAGGAAGTAAGGGAGGGAGGAAGTAGACGGAAAAGGTCTTGTCTTGTTTAACTCAGTCGGCAGAGCGTGGCGCTAACACCGCCCAGGGGCTAGGGGGATTCGATTCCCACCGGGGCCACTTATACTAAAGCAATGTATGCACTTGTAGTATTGTAAAGGCACTGTGGGGGGAAAAAAAGCGTCTGGCAAAATCCGCGCGAGGTAAATGACTAGAACTCAAGACGGCAGGAAAGAAAAAGGAGGGAAGAGAGAGCACATGAACCGTGGAAAATATGCTGTGAAGCAAGCGAGTCATTTTTCCTTCATGAAACTACAAAGTGCATCTTTGAACCAGATTTAGCCATGCTCACACAGCCTAGCCAAAATATACACACGTTGAGTGAAATATTATCGTTATAATAAGAGCATGAGATAATATTGCAATAATATCTGAGAGGGCGTTCGATTTCGTCACCATGGGTACGGAGGTGATCCCAGCATCAGCATCAGTAAAGTGTCAGTCAGTCAAAAGCTCACTTGATCAAATTTGAGAGTGGGGGAAAAGTCCTCGATGCAACGGAACAAAACGTAAACAAAGCCTGGTAGCGGGGGGTTGGCGGGAGTCGCCGTACTGCAGGTTTAGTTAAGTCAGTTCATTGAGTGTGTGTCCACCCTGATCTGAGTCAAGAGGGGGTCCACCCTCCGCAAATCCCCCCCTCAGATCCCCTCAAGCCAATTAGAGACTGGAGAGAGACAATCAGGAAGCAAAATGGTCTTTTGGCTAATCTCTCTGGGGAACGGCTAGAAAGAGAGGAGGAGGGGAGGGAGGGAGGGAGGAAGATCCAGGAGAGGAGAGAGGAGTGGCAGGGAGGAGGAGAAGGCTAAGAGAGGGGAGAGGAGGATGGTAGGCAGGTTGAGAGAGAGAGGAGGGTAGAGGAGAGGAGAAGAGGAAGATAAGAGGAGAATAGGGGAATGCAAGAGAGAGAGAGGAGATGCAGAAGAGAAGAGAAATTTGATGATTAAATGGGTGGAGGAGGTGATGGGAAAGGATAGAAAGAAGGAGAGAAGAGGAGAGTAGTAGAGGAGGAGGAGTGTGTCCAAGTTGGTGAAGAGGAGTACAGTGTAGAGTGTGTGTGTGTTATTGATGCAGGAATGTCTTGCGTCCACAGGGCTGCCTTCTCTTCTCCATGCACCTCAATAGAATAATGAACTAGGTTAGTGTGTGTGTGTGTGTGTGTGTGTCATTCCCATGCACTTCCCATATGCTAGTGATGTATTACCGGCAGCTGCACCTCCACGTCGTCTGCCTCGGCTCAAATCCCACCGCAATAAACACACACAAGTACGTGCCTAAAGGCAGACGCTCGAAGGAGAACGGGGAGCAAAGTACAACAAAAGCAGATTAGGAGCGCTACTACAATAACCGGGGGGTGACGAGAGATTGCAGCTGGAAACGCACACACGTACACAATATAATAACCATATGAGTCGATCTTGTTCCCCCAAGGCCACTTCATGCCTGATGAGTGTTAAGAACAAGTGTCATATAGGGCGCTTGTCATCGGTTTGAAAGGAGCACTGCTGCTGTGGTGCAGGTATTTCCTCCTGCCACAGGATGATACGCTAACATGCCGCTGCTAACGCTCGTTGTTGCACACTTATTTGTCGTGTGTGTGCGCCTCTTGAGCCTGATGCACGCCATTTAAAAATGGCCACGTCCGGCACAGACGCCGCACTGGCCATACCGGCGCAAACACAGACAGTGATGCCAATCCACTACGCAAATGTTGAATTGATAAAGCAGGCTTGTGTTTATACTTTGCACACAGCAATTTTACAGTCAGAGCTTCGTGGAGGCAGCAATTAGTAGGGGACACAATTCAAACTTTTGAGAGTGTTCTGACAGAACTGCATTTTCTCCCTCTCTACTCATTTTTTTTTGCAGCAGGCTGTGCTTACCTCACGGCTCCCACTGACTGCAGTACAGTTCAAAACCTATAAAAAATTAAAAAAATCCATCTAAAACATCATCAAGCGTTCTTCAGTTTGTGTGTGTGTGTGTTGTAATTCCATCATCGCTCAACTTTTAGCTTGCAACGTGACGGCTTAAGTTGGTTTACAACGGAAGCAGAGATACCCAGCAGTTAAGCCTGACTGAGGATCAGTCAGGCTTAACTGCCACTTGTATCAGCATGTTGTAGAGTTTCGGGGCATCTCTGAAAATATTTTTCTGGAACAAAATCATTCCTAGGGAGTATTGTGGCATGCAGGGCGACGTCAGGGCTGCCCCATACACCCTCTCCTCTTCACCTGGCGTGAGCATGCATCTCAAACCCAGATTGTGTCCTGATATGATTTATCAGGCTTTGACACCTTTGGCATTCAACTGCGTCACCTCCCCTGGTCATATTTTACATCCTTTACAGAGATGGCGATCGCTTGTGAAATTGCTTTCTCTTACTTTTCAAAAACAGAGGAAAGAAGTCGTGTCTACCGCAGCTGAGGAGAAGTAGCCGTTGTCAGTGTTATTGCGTTCGGATCAAAACTGACAGCAGATACCTCACCCGCTCCCTATTCACAACAATACATTATTGACTTACTATTTCTGAAACTCTGAAACTGAAATTTCTGAAATTGCAAGCTGCCTATCGCCTTTTTTTTGCTGTGTAAGTACTTCTTAGTTGGGATGCATGAACGTTATAAGTGGATTAGAAGTGCAAAATGCATTTACACGTTGTGGCCTAATGTATCTGGGAGCACCTCTGGAGGAGGTTTGGGCTTGTGATTGAATCTTAAAATATGTCTTGGGTGCATTTACACCTGGATTTTCTGCTGTTTTGCTCGACCCAAATGCAATTTATCACCCAAGGCCGCACGCTCATGCCAGGTGGAAAGGGGTTCGGCATGATAGATGACGTTCACAGATGTCGGTGTCTCTGCTGCATTTCTGGAGGAATTTGAAAGGTATCTGCGAAAGTTAGCTCAGACTTTCTGCCAAAGGCAATGCATGAGGCTAAATGTGTTGACGGTTAATAGAAATGTATTGCTAGACACTGGAGATGGAGAGGCCAGCACTCTGCATTAAGCTTGAGGTTACGCCTGTGCATCTTGCACATCTAAACAGTCTGTGTAGAACCACACACAGGGGATTGTGGGTATTCCTACCACACAGAGGCTCTGCGCACCTCATGAAAGCTTGTGCATCCCACACAATGCTTCTACAGTACATATGAAAACGACACAAAACCACAAGACATTTTCTGCTATAATGTTTGCCCTGATATGGGCCTGAGATCAGATTGCCAGCATCAGTAATCACTACTCAAAGCATCCCCGAACAATTTTCCCAATTACAGTGATGAGAAAATCGAGAATGCCTCTCTTTGAAAATGAGAAATAGAGATAGAATCAGCAGGCACACAGAAACAAACCTCAAGATAGACATGAAAAACATCCAATTCCTAAGCTGACGTGGTCCTCGATATGCCGAATAGGTGTCATGACCCTAGGACCCTCAAAACACGTTCACAAACCGAGGTGTAATCTGTAATCCCGTCTGAGTAGTGAGGCTGGTGAGGCTGGGTTTTGGCGTCATTTTTCCAAAAAAAAGCTGACTTTCATACAACAGCCACTATGCAGAGTTTTGTCTTTCAAACAGCAGAAATGGAAAGCTTCTCCTTAGCGGTGAAAATGAGTCGATGGAAAAAAGCGACGGAGAGGAGAAAAGCCCTCCAAGGCTCCCCGTGTAATAAAACACAGCGGGAGGAAAGATTACTTTTCTTTATAGGAAAGGTAATTACAAGAAAGTCTGCTTTGATGAAGACATGAATTGGTATGAGAAAGAGATGGGGGAGATGTGCAGTGGGAAGTACGAAATATATTACTGGGGGAGAAATGGCCTTTGTAATCTGTCAATAGAAATTATCACGCCACTGACAACTGTAGGCTGGTGTGTGTGTGTGTGTGTGTGTGTGTCATTATTTGTCTCACTCTCTCCCTTTTTTCTTTGTATCTTCTCACTGCACCTTTTCCATCCCTGCTATTCTACCGTGTCTCTCTTTATGTGTATGTGTGTGTGTGTGTGTGTGTGCATAATCCGCATTTGTAGTGAGGTTAATCCTTACCTGGCACAGGGCACACTGGGTTAATCTGAAACAGGTGGGAAGTGCGTCATGTAACACACACACAGCACACACACACACAGCAAACGCAAAGGATGAAACTAAACAAAATCGTGGGGAGGGCAGAGAATGGCTTAATGCATGGACAGCTAGAACAAGTTAAAAAAAAAAAAAGATTAAAAAAACATGATAAATCTTCAAATGAAATCAAAAGAAATTACATTTACATGTTAGATTTATTTATTTAAGTTTTGCGAAATATGTATTCAGATTCTGCTGTAGCAATGCAGGACAGATGAAAAACAGAGATGAGAATAAAATGAGAATGAGAAACTTGCAATATTAGCTTCAGAATTAACTGACAGTTGTCACACATCTCTCTTTATTTAATCCCTCCATCTTTGTCTCTCAGCCTCATCGCTGTGGTGTTTCTGCACTGCACTTCCGGAGATCACCTGTCAATCAAACAGTGTGTCCGACACCGTGACGTCTTTCTCCTCGGATTTTCTGTCGGTGAAGTTTGAGTTCCCTGTAGGTGGCGCTCTTTTCTTTTTCCGTCCAGCCACGGTGGCTATCGCTGCTCACGCTAACTACCCAGCTCTTCTTCTGTTCATTCCAAACAAACCAGAAGTGTTAAACGCATCACTTCCTGTACACCGGAGGATTTTTTTTCTCCAGGAAAGACACCGGGGTGGTTTAGAACAGTAAATGGAGGTTGAATCGCTGTTGTGTCAAACCTGTGATGAATGAACGTGAACAGAAGTGATAGTGTGTGTAATGTGTTCTGCTGTGGTCACTGTAGTTGTTCTGTAGTGAATGTAATGCATTCTTTCACCTCCACTGTATAATGGTGGAACCCTTGGTGTTATGCCATCTAAGCACCAATGTGCTGGTTTAGCAGTTAGCTACTTTTGTCTATCAGCAGATTTGGATTCCCACAGCTGTGTGTGTGTGTGTGTGTGTGTTGATTTGTCGACATCAACATTTCCGCAAAAATACAAAAATAGCAACAAAATCAAATAAAACTGCACTCAAGTTACTGTTACTGACCACACACACACACACACACACACACAGAGGTGCTCTCTCTCTCTCTCTCTCCCACACACACACTCACACAGAGTCACTTTTCACACACACACACACACACACACACACACACAGACACATGTTTCCATCAGTAGGGGTGTAGGTGTGTAACAGGGTTTTACCAGCCAGGGTAAATTAATCTTCACTCCTCTCTCTCTCTCTCTCTCTCTCTCTCTCTCTCTCTCTCTCTCTCTCTCTCTCTCTCCCTTTCACATTCACTCTTTTGTCCCCTTTCACTTTCCGTCTCTTCCTCTTACTATATTTCTCTTTTTCATTCACTCTTTCTCTTTTTTCTGTTCCCTGACACTGTATATGTCATTCTTGTTCATTCCCATCTCTCTGCTGTCTGTCCATGTCTCCCTTTCTGTCTATCACTTCCCTCTGTTCTCTCCCTCCTACTGTGTCTCCTTCCTCCATCCATCTTGTTTTTTTCTCCCTGGTCTTGTGTATCCTCTTCCTCCTCTTCCCCTCCTCCTCCTTTGTATTTCAATCTTTCCTCCCCTCCATCATGTCCTTCCTCCCTCCCTCTCTCTCTCCGGCTGCAGATGATGGGTATCAGCCCTGCATTTTGGAGCTTGTAAATGTGTCTTTCTGGACAGCTGCAGACACACACACACACACACACACACACACACGTGCACAAAAACACACACACACGTGCACAAAAACACACACACACAAACTGTAGCAATACTTAGACCCATCTGTGCCTCTCTAGCTGAGGAGAAAGGGCTAGAATACATCTGTGGCACCCTTAGTTTTAGATCACACACACACACACACACACACACACACACACACACACACGCACACACACACACACTGTAGCAATGCCTAGACCCATCTGTGCCTCTCTAGCTGAGGAGAAAGGGCTAGAATACATCTGTGGCACCCTTAGTTTGAGATGACACACACACACACACACACACACACACACACACACACACTCCCTAAACTAGGTGAATATACCAGTGTGTGGCACTAATTGACACTGAAGCTGACATAAGCCTGTGTGTGTGTATGTGTGTGCCTGTGTGTGTGTGTGTGTGTGTGTAAGTGTGTGCCTGTGTGTGTGTGCACGTGCGCGCAAGTGTGTGTGTGTGTGTGTGTTTGATCGCTAAACTAGGGGAATATATGTGTGTGTTGAACTAATTGACACTGAGGCTGACGTAATCGTGTGTGTGTGTTTTTGTGTGTGTGTGTGTGTGTGGTCCCTAAACCAGGTGAATACACCAGAATGTGTGGCACTAATTGACATTGAGGCTGACATAAACTTGTCAGCCACGCCTCTCACCTTCCAATCATCTCTCTCTCTCTCCTTCTCTCTCTCTCCTGCCATCTCGTTTTTTTTCTTTTTGCGTCTTTCATTTCTTTCTCTTTTCCTTGTTTCCCCTAATCTCTCTCTCTCTCTCTCCTCTGTCTTCCTGTCTTCCCTGTCCCTCCGTTTCCCCATTTATCTATCTATTTCCTCCTCTCTTTCTCTCCACCTCTCTCATGTCTGTCCTCTTTTTTTCTCTCTTCTCTCTCTCTTTTCCTGTCTCTGTCTCTCATCACCTCTTCCCTCTGTCTCTCTCCCTCCATCTTTCTCCCCCTCATCTTTCAGTAATGACCTGATCTGATTGGATTTGGTCTCAGATTCCTTCCGTTGCTAATGCCTGTGACCGTTGCTAGGCAACCGGTGGCAAAACAGCGACAAACATGGCCGCTTTGCCAGGCCACACCGACAATGGAGACGGATCGCTTGTTTACCCTTGTGAAGCCGCTTAGCTTACTGTTTTACTGAGCTCCATTAGGACGACAACATCCTAATATCATGGCCTCCATGATGGATCAGTCATCTATCTATCTATCTATCTATCTATCTATCTATCTGTACCTGCTTTTGGGAACTAGTAGTTTAACTAGTAGTGTGGTAGTAGTTACTACATCTCAAATTTGGGTAGTGTTTCTAGTTTATTACTCTTTGTCATTTTGAGATGTAACTATTTTTAGTTACTCCTTTAGTTGTCAAGTTTCTACAAGTTAGATGTTACAAAAACCCTTCATTTATTTTAAGTTTACACCCAACAGAAAGTTACAGCTGCACAAGGCAACTTCGCACACTGGCTCCCCCCAATGGCAGCCAGAGGTAACTGTTATTTTCAACACGTGAACACCCAGAAAACATACCTTTGGTACCAAAAGATACATCAAAAGTCGGTGAGTCCAGCTCACTTGCTGCGGTTTAGGCCGTTTGTGCACTCTTGAGTTTCAATTCGTCACTTTCTGTGGGTGGAAGTGTCCATACCTCACACCAGAATTAGATTTGGGCAAATAAGGTGAATCTGCAGGGTCTCAATTAGGGAGGATGGGAGGCTCTTCTCTGCTGCAACCGCACTTCCTGTATGTAGGCTGATAAGGCAAGGTGTACCCTTTCCTATGACGAAACCCAGGTTGGGTTGTTTGGTTCGTGTTCAGGTCCAGAGTTATCATGATTGTAGCAGTGGTTTCACTGCTTGTCTGTATGTGCTGCGGACTGTCGTGGCCAGGGAGTCTGCGTTACTACAAACACGATAACAAGGCCGTAGTTTTACAGTTTCATAGTTTCAGGGCTCCATTTCAAGTCCTGTTGTCTGAAACACCGTTCTGGCTGTGTAATCTCACAGGATTGAATTTCTTTCACTCCTTGTCCCCATTGGAGGTCGACATGAAAGCAATAAACGGGTTGCCATGACGGCTCAAGGAGGAGTTACACTACCTAGTTACTCTCAGATTCATTAGCCGTGCAGCTGAGAAACTGCCACTGGCGTCCACACTTCTCAAGGCCAGCGTTCCTGTATGCTTGCAATATTGATTGAAAATAATTCATCAAATTGTGGCCTTCACTTGGGTCTTTGTCCCTAGCGACGATATCCCTTGCTCTGTTAATAATACATGAATGTTTTGGGGACATTTTTCTTTAACTTCTTCCTACGTCTTGGTGCTGTTGTGTCTTCCCTTGAACTCATGATTTGGTCGTTTCCGATACTAAATTGACCCGAACATGATCTTAAGCTTATGCTACCTTTTGCTAAATGCCTAAACTGTAAATGTAATAATCCTAGTTTACAGTGTATTTACGGCTCTACCTATACTTGTTTGGAGAGTGCTCTCTCCTGTGCTTTTCCACTCTGAAAGCACAAGCCATCAGGGAAGACAAAAACAAGGCTTAGGCTACTGAAGTGAGAAAAGTTTAATTAATTTATTTTTAACCTTCTCTTTGGCAAAATTGGAACTGGCAAGATTTGAATGTCGTTTCAAATACACGTTAAAATCTTGTTATAGCCTCCGCGTTTCCTCAGAAGTCCTTCGGCATGGGAAAATAAATGCGTCTGTATGTTTCTGTACATTTTAATTACTCACTTGCTGAGCAAAGCATTGGAAAGCGGATAAAACGTTTACCTTCTCATATTACTTTTTGAAAAAATACGAAGCTATGTTACCTTATGATGAGTTTTCACAGTCTTCTTGGTTTTTGTTCCTCAAATCGTTTCCCAAGCTTGTGTGATTTGACTGAGCTCCATACTGCTGACAGACTCCAGCTGGCTTCCACGATGGATCAAAACAACCCCGTACAATGTTGCTTTCGCCATCATTAGCCGGAAAACTGACGGGTTGAAACAAGACTTAAAAAAAAAAAGCAAAAAGCCCCTCTTTGTTCTTACCAGCCTCTATTAGCTGGACAGCTGTTTTGATGCTGCTGCTTGCGTTGCGGTTGGGCACGGCGCCACGCTTTGTTTGTTTTGTTGGTTATTTGTTGTCACTTTCTGTTGTTTCTCGTGTGCTGGGGTTTGGTTGACAAGTGTTGGGCCTGTAGTGGGTCTGGACGGCTGTCTGATGTGCTGCCTGGTTGTCTGGTTAACTGGAAAGCTTGGTGGCAATGCAATTTCCCTCACAGCGAGGGGCGTTTTCTCTCAGGGCCTCCAGTAACTTTGAAAGAGAAAAATTAAAGAGCTTTGCTGCAGAAATTGAGACATCCACTCTTTGACAAAAGTGGTACCTACTCCGACAGTGATTGAAAAAAGAAACAATGGATTTTTTTTCTTCCAATCACAGTAGGTATATAAAGTCCTTGGTTGACCAAATAATGACACTTTTACAGACTGGATCCATTATATGTTAGAGATACTGATACTGATGAACTTCATTTTGGGAATTAACTTGTCAATTGTGCTGTCCCAAACACTGTGCTACTGTGGCTTCTCAGCAACAGTATTCACCCTACCTTGTATTAAAGGGACTTCCAACAAAACAAATACCGGAAATATCGAATACTTCTTTTGAAACGCTTTTTGTAACTTTATTCTGCTTTATTAGATAGCATACACTGGAGAGTGACAGAAAAACAACGATATAAAAAACAATTACCGGGGCACCCTCCTGGTGCTAGGCCTGGGAGGGGAGCTCGTAGGCGAGCGTCTGGTGGCCGGGCTTGCCGCGGAGCTCGGTCGGGCTCAGCCCAAAGAAGCCACGTGGGGCCGCCCCCCTGTGGGCCCACCACCTGCAGGGGGAGAAATAGGGGACGGGTGCGATGCCACGCGGGTGGCAGGCAAAGGCAGAGGCCTTGGCGGACTGGACCTTGGCTACAGAAACTAGCTTTTGGTACGTGGAATGTCACCTCTCTGGGGGGGAAGGAGCCGGAGCTTGTGCGAGAGGTAGAGCGATACCAACTAGATATAGTTGGGCTCACCTCTACGCATAGCATTGGCTCTGGAACCAAACTCCTTGATAGGGGTTGGACTCTCTCCTTTTCTGGAGTCGCCCAGGGTGAGAGGCGTCGGGCGGGAGTGGGGATACTCACAAGCCCCCGGCTGAACGCTGCTGTGTTGGAGTTTGCCCCGGTGGACGAGAGGGTCGCCTCTCTGCGGCTGAGGATTGCGGAGGGGAAAGCTCTGACTGTCGTTTGTGCTTATGCACCTAATGGCAGGTCAGAGTACCCAGGCCTTCTTGGAGACCGTGGATGGGGTCCTAGAGGGGGCACCATCTGGGGACTCTATAGTCCTACTGGGGGACTTCAACGCTCACGTGGGTGACGATGGAGAAACCTGGAGGGGAGTGATTGGGAGGAACGGCCTGCCCGATCTGAACCCGAGCGGTGTTTTGTTGTTGGACTTCTGTGCGAAGCATGGATTAGCCATAACAAACACCATGTTCGAGCATAAGGTTGCTCATAAGTGTACTTGGTACCGGAGTACCTTAGGCCAAAGGTCGATGATCGACTTTGTAGTCGTTTCATCAGATCTGCGGCCACATGTCTTGGACACTCGGGTGAAGAGAGGTGCAGAGCTGTCAACTGATCACCACCTGGTGGTGAGTTGGATCAGATGGCGGGGCAAGCTTCCGGACAGACCTGGTAAACCTAAACGGGTAGTGCGGGTGAACTGGGAACGTCTGGAGGAGGCACCTGTCCGGAAGATGTTCAACTCGCACCTCCGAAGGAACTTCTCACGTGTCCCTGGAGGAGGAGGGGGACATGGAGTCCGAATGGACCATGTTCAAATCCACCATCGTTGATGCGGCTGCTCGGAGCTGCTGCCTGAAAGCTGTCGGTGCCTGTCGCGGCGGCAACCCTAGAACCCGGTGGTGGACACCAGTGGTGAGGGAAGCTGTCAGGTTGAAGAAGGAGTGCTTCCAGGCCTGGTTGGCCAGGGGGACTCCTGATTCAGCTGAGGGGTACCGGCGGGCGCGGAGGGCAGCGGCTTTGGCAGTGGCAGAGGCGAAAAAACGGACATGGGAGGATTTCGGAGAAGCCATGGAGAAGGACTTTAGGTCGGCCTCGAAGAGATTCTGGCAAACCGTTCGGCGCCTTAGGAGGGGGAAGCAGGGGCCCACCCAAGCTGTTTTCAGTAAGGGTGGGGAGGTGCTGACCTCGGCTGGGGCTATAGTCGAGCGGTGGAAGGAGCACTTCGAGGAACTCCTAAACCCGATGGATACGCCCTCCATGGGGGAGGCAGGGCCTGAAGATTCCGGGGGGTCGTTGCCCATCGCACTGGGGGAAGTCACTGAGGTAGTCAAAAAACTCTGCAGTGGCAAAGCCCCGGGGGTGGATGAGATTCGCCCGGAAATGCTAAAGGCCCTGGATGTTGTAGGGCTGTCGTGGCTGACACGCCTTTTCAATGTCGCGTGGAGGTCGGAAACAGTGCCTAAGGAGTGGCAGACAGGGGTGGTGGTTCCCATTTTTAAAAAGGGGGACCGGAGGGTGTGCTCCAACTACCGGGGAATCACACTGCTCAGCCTCCCTGGGAAAGCCTATTCCAGGGTGCTGGAAAGGAGAGTGCGACCAATTGTCGAACCTCAGATTCAGGAGGAACAAGGCGGATTCCGTCCTGGCCGTGGAACAGTGGACCAACTCTTTACCCTTGCAAGGATTTTGGAGGGGGCATGGGAGTTTGCTCATCCAGTCTTCATGTGTTTTGTGGACTTGGAGAAGGCTTACGATCGTGTCCCTCGAGATATCCTGTGGGGGGTGCTGCGGGAGTATGGGGTGTCGGGGCCGTTAATTCGAGCCATCCGATCTCTGTACAACCAAAGCGAGAGTTGTGTCCGCATTCTCAGCACTAAGTCAAGCTCGTTCCCAGTGCGTGTTGGCCTCCGCCAGGGCTGTCCCTTGTCACCTATCCTGTTTGTGATTTTCATGGACAGGATTTCAAGGCGCAGCCAGGGTGTGGAGGGTGTCCAGTGCGGTGACCTCAGGATAGCATCTCTGCTTTTTGCAGATGATGTAGTCCTGATGGCTGCATCAAGCTGTGAACTCCAGCACGCGCTGGGGCGGTTTGCAGCTGAGTGTGAAGCGGCTGGGATGAGAGTCAGCACCTCCAAGTCTGAGGCCATGGTGCTCTGCAGGACAGCGGTGGATTGTCCCCTCTGGGTGGGGAGTGAGTCTTTGCCCCAAGTGAAGGAGTTCAAGTATCTCGGGGTCTTGTTCACGAGTGAGGGTAAAATGGAGCATGAGATTGACAGGCGGATCGGTGCAGCGAGTGCAGTTTTGCGGTCGTTGTACCGGACTGTCGTGATGAAGAGGGAGCTGAGCCTGAAGGCGAAGCTCTCAATTTACCAGGCAATCTTTGTTCCAACCCTTACCTATGGCCACGAGCTTTGGGTAGTGACCGAAAGGACAAGATCGCGAATACAAGCGGCCGAAATGAGTTTCCTTCGTAGGATATCTGGACTCACCCTTAGGGATAGGGTGAGGAGCTCGGATGTCCGGGGGGGACTCGGAGTAGAGCCGCTGCTCCTTCGCGTGGAGAGGAGCCAGTTGAGGTGGTTCGGGCATCTGGTTAGGATGCCTCCAGGACGCCTCCCTGTGGAGGTATTCAGGGCACGTCCAGTGGGGAGGAGGCCTCGGGGCAGACCCAGGACCCGGTGGAGGGATTATATATCCTGCCTGGCCTGGGAACGCCTTGGGATCCCCCAGCATGAGCTGGTGACTGTGGCTGGGGAAAGGGATGTCTGGGATACTCTGCTGAGCCTGCTGCCACCGCGACCCGGATCCGGATAAGCGGTCGCAAATGGATGGATGGATGGATAAAAAACAATATTAAGAACAGAGATTGCGGCACCTCAGGGGAAAAGTCAGGTGTCAAAAGTCCAATCTGAGGGCAGTTTCCTGCAACAGAGGATAGGCAGGATTTAAAAAAAAAAAAACGCTCACCTTTTATTTGTTAATTTAAATTCCAACAGAAATCAAATCTCTCAGGAGAACCTTCAGCACGTTCTCCCCCTGGGACCTTATGCCTTTTTGGTCAGGCAATCAGCCTGCCTGGCTGATTAGTAACGCCCCCTCAGCTGGGGCAAGATGGCCAACTGGCTGTTGACTGCTGGGTAATTGTCAGGGAGCCAGCAGTAAAGACAGGGACACAAGGATCATTTTTAGATAAGTAAGGCTTTATTTCGCCAAATCAAATGTTCAATCAAATAGAAAAAACTAAGTTGCAAATGTTTAAAACACATAAGCAAAGAAAATGGACATAAAAAAACGAAATTTGAGCCCTTTAACTAAATTGAGGTCAACAAACCAATAACGCAACAGAAGTCTGAACTGAACAAACCTGGGGGCTGTTCCACAAAGCAGGCTTAGAAAAGCGGCGATTAACCTCGCAAGCCTGGTTTGAGTTAACCTATGAAATTAATCGGGGCTAAAGCGGTTCCACGAAGCCCAAGTCAAGCTACCGTGATCTGGCTAAACCAAGCCAGGCTCAAGCAATCCAGATAATTGCGTGTGCACATTTATACACTGTTTATTTAAGCAGCCCGAGAGGTCGATCATGGATCTGATCGATTCAATGACGGTAAAGACAGAGCCGCAATGTTCACGGCCACTGAACAGCGACTTTTAGTGGAGGTCTATGGAGAATTCAGCCATATTACAATGAAAAGGGAAATACGATTGCCATAAATAAAGGGAGAGAGAAAGATTGGAAACGAATTGCTGCTAGATTGAATGCGTAAGTAAGTGTTGAATTAAAAACAAACAAATTGTATAGACATTATTAAATATCATGTGTTCCAACAATATTAAAGAACTGAAAAGCTGTGCTAAAAATATTATAAATGAAACCATGCCATATATGAAACCTCAAGACTGTAAATGTACTATCTATCGCCATAAATGATGTAGTAAAGGCTGTACGTAAGGTTTCATCTTACTACATTACAGTCATCGTACAGTACTGGGCCCTATATGGGGATCGAACCCACAACCTTAAGACTGAGAGTCTCATGCTCTACTGACTGAGCTGTCTGGACTGGTCTTAGTCTTATTTTATTTTTATGAATATTCACATGCTGCTATTCTTTAAGAAATTCTTTTGTTTAGAGTTCCCCTGCCCAGGACAGGAAGTTGGTCTCTTCCACTTCCTGTTTTCAGCATAAAAGGATGCCTCAAACTTGAGCTCCTGTTTTGACTTTTTGACGACTTAGCAGCATGTGGAGAAACAAAGAGAAAACCAGGTAATATATATTAACAAATTCCAAACCAAAATAAACCTATGACCACTAAATGTTAACCAAAATGTGTGCACTCAAATTGGAAACTGACCTCAAAATCTCACCTCAAAAAACTAACTAGCTAGCTAACTAGCTAACTAGCTAACTAGCTAACTAACTAACTACCTAGCTAACTAGCTAGCTAACTAACTAACTAACTAGTTTTGATGTTAGCTGATTCATAGTCTACACCGGCTCTTGAAATACACAAGCAGAAATTTAAAGTAAGTATGCCTACCTATTTTGTACATTTTTCTTATTGGATCCATGGAAGGAGACAAACTTAAGAGTTGCATAGCCTGCCATTCATAAAAGTGCTATTTCAGGGATTTTTCTATAGTGAGCTCTTTATAAAAGAACTGCCACTGTAACAGGAACATAATTAAAAGTAGATGCAATTAGGAGTGTTCACTCATCGATCCATGAAGAATGTGTAGAAATGAAGCCAGAAGTAATATGGAAAAGAAGGTGAACCATGGAGAGTCTGGGCGATAGAGGAAATACACTAAAATACTATGGTTTAAAAGCCTATGGAATGGGTTTTTCAATGACAAACGCACAGCCGAGTTGCTTCTGGTGTAGACCGGGTTTGGGGGTCTGGGGCACCTGAGCAGCTTTGGGCGGGGCCCCTTGTCTAGTTTTACTCAATTGAATTTGTAGGGTCTGCCGTCAAACGCACTCCGTACCCTTGACTTCGTCAGTAGCCCGTGTCCATGACGCTGAGGTTTCCAGTCATGTCTGTGTACTCTGTTCAAAGCATGACATATTTGAGCAAACAAGCTGGAAAAGATTCGGTGCGTGTAACGTCAGTGTAAGCAGAGGAGTGTGTGTGTGTGTGTGTGTGTGTGTTTTCGTGCCACGTATTTGTATAGTAGTCTCTCCCAGCCTCTCTTCCCTCTGTCAACAGTTCCTGTGTGTGCATCCATGTGTCTGTGTATCTGTATGCACATGCTTTCTGGTGAGGCCCTTGGCATGTGTATGTGTGTGTGTGTGTGTGTACAGTCCATAAATGCTTGCCCATAAATGGTATAGGAGTAAATGGTGTGAAGGGGTCCATCCAGACCACAGCGATCATCATGCGTGAATCCTTAAATGAAACGGACTCCTTCCCCTTGAATCTCCTCACAGCTGCTCTCCCCCTCTCCTCACCTCGTATTCACTGTGATACCGACGGTGGCGTGACGGTCAGTTCACATTCAGGTCAGTCAGTTCAAAATGGGAAGGGTTTCATTCCCAAATGAGAGAATTACCAAACCCAAATTTAAAACACATTGTGGTACTTTTTAAACTTATTAAGTCACTTAAGTTGGTGGAAAGAAATGATGAAAATGCTGAACTTCATAATGTTTTTTCTTTGTAAGTAGAGTTTTGGAAACTCTTCAGTTCTTGTGTGAATCAAAGAGCCTCCATTCTCTATTATTTCTCAAGGTTAATAGGACATACTTTTCATGCCTAAACGTTTTTCTAGTATGTGAAATTTCCATTCTGCAAAAATTGATTAGACTGAAAATGAAACTCGAGTGAGTGGGTGCACACGGAAAATAATCTATATGAATACCAACGACAGCCCACTCCAAGCATCCTCATCCAAGGTCTACACCGGGTTTGATGGATGAGCTTTACCTATTTGCCACTGCGGAGATTTAGCCGACTTGCGACGAGAGTTACCAATGCGAAACCTCTTTCACCATCTTTTTATTTCATGTTTGTTGTATCGAGGCCGTTCTCAGGTATTCTATTCACGAGGCAAGCCGTGCTCTAATGGAGGCTGCTCGCGGTGTAACCGGTGCGCTTGTTCAAGCACATTTGAAGCGATGGAATGGTGATTTGTACAATGACGGCCAGGCGGGCCCCTGAAATATGCAACATGAGCACGGTTGATTTTCTAAGTGATGCATAAGCACATTTCGAGGAGCGATCGAACACTGATTCTTGAGTAGGTTTTAAAAATAAGGCCTGTGTTAAATAGATGCCTCGCCCTGGCTGGTTATTGAAAAGAGGTTGAGTCTTGAGTACGCTTACATACACGTGAGAATGGTTCGATTTGAAGTGGATTAAGGCAATACTGCAGCTATTGAGATTGTCACGTAAACTCCTTTCTCTGGTCTTAATTGGAGTACCTGAATGTTGCAATTACAGAGCAAACAACACGATGCAGAGCGGCTGGAGCGGTGAGCGATAGCACTATTATTGAATGAGTCCACGCTAACCAAGTTATTAGAAAATCACGTAACTTCGAACCACGTGAACGTTGTAATCGAGGTATCGCTTTAAGCCGATTACTCCCAGGAATCGGGGTATTGGTGTGTAATGACCACATTAGAAAAAAAAGAGGAAGGCCTTCTGGGTATTTTATTTTGACAATTTATTCTCAGAGGGTATGAATGAGGAGCTTTCCTGTACTTTTCTGATCAGCCAGTAGGAAGGAAATTGTGGGGATTATCGGGATTGGCTCCAGCACCCCTGACCCTGAATATAAATAAGCGGGTGAATGGAGAATGAATGGATGAATGAATGCTGTAACTTGTAGGTGTCACATGACCACATCCTCTGCTTCTATGTGGCTCAATGAGGCTGTTCGTAATCTATCGGCTCAATACTGCAAGTGCTGCTGGAATTTCCCCCCCTTGCCGGCGGTGAGTATCGTAAGCATCGATGAGGAATGCTAAAAAAATGCAAGCAAGCCATTTTAGGGGGGAAACGTGTCGCTAGAAAGTGGCAAGTCTCTGATGGAAAGTAAAAGCAAATAGAAAAGTGAAAAGAAGCAGCTGGAATCCCAAGGCTTGTTCTCCCGCTGAGTGGAAGCGTCGTACATTAGAAGCAGGGGGGGGGGGGGTTTGGCAGAGTTGACTCTCTGTTGTCACATACATTTTGTTTGTGGCCCCGCCGCCGGTCAAGGGAGCCCGACGGAGGCAGACCTTCCATCTTCTTCCCTATCTTTCACTTTTTTTTTTTTTTTTTTATCTCCCAGGTTTCCCCGTCCTCTCACCCTCTCTCCCTTTTATCTCTTCTCTCACTACATCCTTCACCGTTACACTCTCTCTCTCTCTCTCTCTTTAGCCTCCGACGTCCTCGCTCTCTCTCCCTTCTACGTTCTCCCTATTCATTTCCTCTCTCTCTTCTCTTTGGATTCGGTCTTTGTCCCGGTCTAATCTATTCCCCTTTCTCCTCCCGATCCTTTCATTTCCTACTTACTTCCATCCTGTCTTTACTACCTCTCCACTTGATTTCCTTCTCTTTCTCCTCTTTGTCTTCCTCTCTTCTTCCTGCCGCCTCTCTCACACCAAGATTAAGCTATTAATGTTGGAATCTCTTTAATGAGATGTGTGTGAATGGGTGTGTGTGTCGTGAGCATGTGCGAGTGTGTGTGTGTGTGTCTGAGTGAGAGTGTGTGTAGCTGCAGCAGGTTGCAGTAGGAGAACAGAGGTTTAAATGGACTATTGATCGTCCCTCTCTCTCTCTCTGCCCGTCTCTCACTGCTTCCTGCCCTCCTCGCTAATTCTCTCACACTGCCTCTCTCATACTGCCTGACAGCACGCACACACACACACACACACACACACAGGAACACACACGCACACATCCAGTTAGTACATACAGTACATACAAAGACAGAATCAAGTATACACAATGAGTGAACACGCACACACACACAGGAACACACACATATACAGTAGCACCGTACAAGGACATGGCATGAACACACACACACCCATAGCACACACACAAATACACATATATACACATGCATTCAGTCAACACACACACACACACATGCTGAACATTGCACTCTTATAGGCATGCATTAATGGACAGACAATCGTATCAAGGTAGTGCAACATGGGAATACGGTTAGATACGGTTGTGTCTCTCTCTCTCACACTCACACACACACACACACACACACACACACACACACACACACACACACACACACACACACAGATGTGGATTGATTACCTGCTGTAGATGAGATTGTTTGCTACATGGTTCCATTTCATTCATGCTTCACTGATCAGCCTGGCTTTATCTCACGTTGGCTATACGTGTGTGTGTGTGTGTGTGTGTGTGTGTGTGTGTGTGCTTTTCTGTGTGTTTTGTGTCTGTGTCTGCCTCAGTGTGTGTGTGTGTGTGTGTGTGTGTGTGTGGGTATCTGTTTTGTGTGTTCTGTGTACGTGTCTGTCTCATTGTGTGTTTGCCTGCATATCTATCGTGTGTGTATGTTTACTCCTGTGTGTGTGTGTGTGTGTGTGTGTGTGTGTGTGTGTGTGTGCGTGACCGGCGTCTTACTACACTACAGTGCTCAACGTGGGACCTTTTTAATTAAAGGAGAAGTTTCATTATCAGCTCCATTAGTCAATGCCTGGCTGGCGTCAACACACACACACACACACACACATTTGCACACGGAGTACTGTAGCCGGGCTGGTATAATATTTAACCTGATGCTCTGTATCAGGATGAGAGTGTCATTTATTATCCAAAGTAATGGGAAGTGACCCCATTTCCAGTGGAATGAGAGAGGAGGGGAGCGGTGTCATCATTTCCATTACAATGCATATCACAGGCCTCAGACAGTCTCTGTGTCTGAGAGCGCTGCTGCCATACGCACAAAAATCAATTTCCAAAAAAACGACATTTTGGGAAACAATATCCTTTAAATTCATCATTCAATACCTCTAAAGTATATAGAGGATCCATGCCTTAAATGTGCGATCACTTCTTCAACTGAGGAGTTTGGTTTCTTGCTTAGCGACGTATTTTGTCGTCACCCGTCGTTTCAGGAAGAGCCGGTGTCGTCTTTGTCAAATGTCGGGGATCTTATTTTGAAAGATCTTCATTGCGGGGGGAAAAGAGGGGATGTTTCCTGTCATTTAACAACACATCACTAGTGTTTTCTAGGCACTTTGCAAAGCGTAGAAGGTTGACGAATCACTTCTACAGACTCTATCTCTACTTTAATGATATTGAGTGATGAACTTAATAATGGACGGGTAGCATTTTGGAAAAGCAACTCGTCATACGTTGTTCGTGTCAGTTTGCTGATGGGTAGCAAATGGGCAAACGGCTCCACAAATGCCATAACTGATGGTAATAATGATTTGTCCAATAGTTGATGCGGTGTCATTAAGTGGCTCTGATGAGTGAGTATCGTGCCGACTCTCTCCAGTGTGTCCCTGGGTCAGCGAGGGCCGGTGAAGAAGGCCTGTAAGTGGCACTGTGATTGATATGATGAGGACGTAATTAGCCCCGAGCAAGATTAGAGGAGGCTCTTATCATGCCAAGCACCACTTACACTGTGTGTGAGAGAGAGAGAGAGAGAGAGAGAGAGAGAGAGAGAGAGGTAAAGGTTCAAAGAGAAATACAGTTAAATATGGCAAGAAAGTCTGACAGCCAGATAGATGGAGTGTAGTATGAGCTGGTATTTATTAAAGTGTGTGTGTGTGTGTCCTCTTTTCATGTTCCTTTTGAAGTGGTCAGGGACATTGCCTCACACACAGGTACAACTTTGTCTGACTCTCTCTCTGTGTGTGTCTGTGTGTGTTTTCTTGATGCAGATGAAAGAGAAGATGTTCAGAAGAAGACTTTCACAAAATGGATAAACTCACAGTTCACTAAGGTAAGGCAGCTTCCTCCTTTGTCTCTTTACCCTCTCTCTCTCTCTCTCTCTCTCTCTCTACCTTTGTTTCTTCTTCATCTCTCTCTCTCCCTTTCTTCTTCTCCCGTCTCGTTCAGCCTGGCGAGTTGATCGCAGCATGAATCTTCCCCCGTCCCTTCCACCAAATTCACTCGATGTCGTTGCCGCCTTGCATGATGCGAAATAGTCAAAGAAGTCAGTGTGTGCACCAACTGCTGCGTCAAAATAATAAAAGTTAAACTCATAGAAGTTAAGATAAACTTTGTTGTGGTGGCTAGGGGTGGGCGATAATCGTGTTTATAATCGTAATCGCGATTTTAATTATGTAATCGTGGCACATTTTCAAAATCGTTGATTTCGATTGTTATTTAGGCTACAAGAACGAGGAACGTCTAGAAGCGCCAGTTAGCAAAGCAACCAGTGTGTGTGTGTGTGTGTGTGTGTGTGTGTGTGTGTGTGTGTGGTGTGTGCGCGCATCAGACGTAACCTCACTTTCCTGCGAATGAATGGGCCAAATACTTTCCCCAATGCTGCGTTCATGAACGGTCCCCTTAAAAAATACTATGTCGTATTCAGTCACGTCCCTCCGCCCCGTCCAATAACGCCGTGTTCAGGCAGGTTTTGACCGTTCGTTTTTTGCGAGCCGCGAGCGAATGTGTCAAGCCAGGTAGGAAGTCAGACACAGGAACGAATCTGTGCCTTTTAATTCGTTCTTCTGGTAAGAAAATGGTGAAAAAGGTGATTTTGTCTTGTGTAAGTTTTATTATAACAATAAAAAACTTACCTAAATAAAAAATTACCTAAAAATAAATAAATAAATTATAAACAATTTATTTTTAATTATTATTATTATTTTTTTACAAAAGATTCAACACAATGAAACAGAACAATGCACTCTGACTCATCTGCTGAGAAAAAAAACTATTATTTTAACATATTAAGTATGAAAATATGTACACATTTGCACATTTTCTATGAATTATTAGTTCATTTGAAGAAATAAATGAACAAAATAAAAATCCAAACTAAATAAAAAAGCCGTGTTTGTCCATCGTCAACAACACAATTTCCGTCTGACAGGATGAAAGGGTTTTTGTTACACTAGACGGTGGCTTGTCTTAATCCATTTGACATTCTCGCAGGCGCTTTGATCATCTCTACAGATCGCCGTCTCTCACTTTCTCCCCCTCCCTATATCTGTCTCTCCTACTCTCCCTCTCTCTGTCCCCGTCCGTCCTCCCCCTCTCCTCCTTTTTGTTTTGTTTTTATTTATTTTCCACTCCTATTTTCAGAGGAAAATGAGCAGCAGAAGGGTTTGTTTGTTTGTTCTTTTTGCTGCCGGCAGCGTCTTCCGCGTCCTTTCATCTACCAGTTGTTTTCTGTTCATCTGTCGGAGTCCCGGGAAATTTTGAGAGACATTTTCCTTTTTGCCTCTGCATCTGCCGGGACACACACACACACACACACACACACACACAGAAACCAAGTAATGCTTCCAAAGGTTATTCCCTCCACGTCCGTTGTCTCTGGAGAGGTGGTCTGGTGAAGCTAACAGATAAAAACTGAGGCCAGGACAGTGTTGTGTTCACATTTCAGCGTTTCTCCTTATGATTGCAGATGCTGTGTATGTGGTTGTTTACCCGTCTCACGCAATCCGATGATTTAGGATTGCATTTTTCTTATATCAAAAGTCAAAATTGAAATCTTGGGGAAAACTTCTATTTCTAACATCCCCCAAAAACCTGTTGTCTGTGTTTGTGACAGTCAGGGTTTGAAAATGCACTTGTCCTCTCTCTGGTTCTCAATGTCTGTTGCATTCTGTTGTCCTGTAAATCAATTGCCCCCCACGGCAACTCAAAAAGAGACACTGAATTTGTGTGTGTGTGTGTGTGTGTGTGTGTGTGTTTGTCAGTATATTTTTGTGCATGCCAACACATCAGTCCTATCCCTATTTTCAAAGTTGATTACAAAGGCGCTAGAGGTGTGCCGTTGCTATGGTGATAGAGACTTAGGTGAGTGTGTGTGCATATTGGTGTGTGTGTGTGTGTGTGTGTGTGTGTGTGTGTAAAGCTACTGAAATAGAGTTTGGTCTAGGCTTGAAGATTAAAGCCATGAGAAAAGGAGACAGATGGGAGCTCCTCTCCTCCTCTCCTCCTCTCCTCCTCTCCTCTCCTCCTTCACGGGGGTCCTGGTAACTAACAGGTTTCTGGCCCCTGGTTGAGGATGGATGCCCTTTCTGTAATGAAACTGAGACTGTTGCAACTTTGTGTTTTTCTCAATGTCAACGTGTTGCGAATGTTCCGTCCTTGCTAGCTGAACTCTGTGGTACGTTGGGGGAGGTTTTGTCTATTGAAATGTTGGCGTTGGGACCTGTGACTACTGTCCGCAGGAGGTCTCTTGGTGTCTTATTGAGTTTCCTGTTTGGTCAGGCGATGTGGCGGCTTTCATCGGCGTTCGGGGCCTGGGAGGAGCCATTTGTTCTGTTGGGGCTGAATGTCTGTTTCTGAAATGTCATGTTGTACATGTATTGGCTGCTGTGAGGGCTGAGGGGGGGTGATGGGTTGTGTGTGTGTGTGTGTGTGTGTGTGTGTGTGTGTTAAGGGTATGTCAGAGAATGGGCAAGCATTCGCTGTGTCCTTTCAAACTTTTTCGAAGCAAATGGTTCATTAAAGAACATCAAAACTCTCCTCTCCTCCCCGTGCGTTCATCCAGCCTGCCTTATCCCCTCTAACCATGACGATGAGGGAGAAAATGAGGAAGAGGAAGGGATAGAGAGCATGAAAGGGTGAAGAAGAGAGAGATAGAAAGAGAGGGAGAAAGAGAAACATAGCGAGGAGAGAAAGAGAGAGATCCCCTCATCCATCCAAACTCAGCAAAGCATAATGAGTACCCCATCCTAGATAAATGAGACACACACACACACACACACACACACACACCCAGGCCTCGGGAGAGTAAGACGTAGTGAAACGGCAGATGGGAGAAACTAAGATTACACGATAGAAAATGAAAGGAGAGGAGAGAAAAAAGGAGGAGATAAGGTGAGGAGAGACGAGGGGGGCGATCGGGAGAGGAATCGAGATGATAGGCGAGCGAGCGGAGGAGGAGAAGATGGAGGGAGGACAGATGACAAGAGACGAGTGATGTAAAATTAGAGAGAGGACAAAAAAAAACCAGTTCAGATGAGGACAAGGGGGGCGGGTTGGGGGAGAGAGGGGGTGAGTTATGGCGGGGGGGACGGGCGTGAGAGATGCCTGGCAGTGAAGCGCCGTCGCGTCTGATTTGAGTGTGATTTGCTACTCAGCAAACCGTAAAAAGAGGCATTTCAGGAATACGCGAGTAGCTGTCACCGGGGCGGAGAGAGACGTAGCTGCCTCTTGTTTACCAACCGCAGTCGGGGTGCCGGATTCAGAGGGTTCTCCGGGGCGCCTCGGCTCCTACGCAGCGTGAAGCTTAAGGACGTTCTGTCACACATCATCCATTTGTTATTTTGTATGAGTTAGTTTTCCGTTGAAGAAACAAGAGTCGCGCCCCTTCCTCGTAGCCGCATTGCATTCTGGTCTATCGAGGCTGTCAGTAGAGCAATTGGCGTCTCTTCCTCTTCCATGACGGATTTCTCCCTGTGTGGCCCGTTGTTGAGCATCGGTGCAAAATGGCGAGTCTAGACGAGAAGACCTTTTTGTTCTGAGGCACCGACACCTGAAATTCACCGTTGACATTTTAAGATCACTGATAAACGTTGAGTTATGAAACTCTACTGTAGCTGTGTTGGAAATATCCCAATGTGATGTGATGTCGCATCATTTACATTTGCTCAGTTATCCACAGGAATAAGAAAAACACACCACCAAACAACAAAGTGGACCCAGGAATGCAAGAAACGTCACCGATAGCTGTTTTTAAAAAAAAAAAAAGGTATTAGGTTTTTAGAATAGGAGACAATGATTGAACTCAGGTTGACTCTCACCGGCATTTCCTTCATTTTCAAGCCGTATCGAGGCCATAATTTAGCACTTCAGGCAGCCAAATTACAATTAGAACAACTTCAAAAAACAAAACAACGGTTGTCTGTAGTTGTATTTTCAAAATGCCATAGAGAGAAATAGAGGAGGGGGGGGAGGGCAGGTATTGGTCCGGCGGCTGGTGTTATTTCATACACTAGCTGTCACTATTCACTTCTTCAAAAAGGGCAGAAGAGGTGCGAGAGGAGAGAAGAGGGGAGGAGATAGGAGAAAGGAAAGGAGATGAGGGACAAAAGGGGAGGAGCATGTTCTTCTTGTTTGTTGTGGTATGGGTGGACGCAAACTCATCAATCGATCACCTGTAAACTTGTCTCCATAGCACTGGTGTAGAAAAACCCAACTAAACAAAGTATCCCCGCAGAAAGAACATTTTACTTTACTTTAAACTTTACTATTGCAAAACGAGTGTTTCCAATGGAAAATTTGTGAAAATCATCAACCAGATTCCGACTAGATGGTTTGGTTTCCTTCTCGCTTTCTCTGTTGCATACACACACACACACACACACACACACACACACACACACACACGTCCTACTAGCCAACAACAAGCATTTTCTCCCTCTCTCTCTCTTTGATCATCCTCACTATCACTACCACACTCTCAATTTCGCTATTTTCATTTTTTTTTTATCTCTTACTTGTTGTTTATGCATTTTGTTGTGTGTGTGTGTGTGTCTCCTCCTCCGTCGAGCCACAATTTGAGTCATTTGGTTTCCGCCGCCCAATTCACCGGTGTCTCTGTTTATCATCATTATTTTCTCTCTGCTTCGGGGTGACACTTATTTATATGGCCCTTGGGTTTTTTTTTTTGTCTCACCTGCACAGATTAGTATTTCTTTTCTCTTTTTTTTGCAGTTTGCATGTGTAAATACACTCAACCTCAACATAATGTAGCCCCGGGTAATGCTGTCTCACAGTAATTTAGCATTCTAGGGTCAGTAGTTTCTCTCAGACTTTTCTCGGAGCTGAATTTGTTCAAGGACAATATATATAATGATGGACAATGTAAAAAGACATTTCTCTGCTTCTTACCTTGAGGTGTTTGTATTGGACGGTTTAGTGCTATACGCTTATTTTTCCCCGGGAAACTTTTTTTCCTCCTCTGTGGCGTGAATCAATTAGCCCCCCCCCCCCCTCCCCCCCTTTGCTTTTCTTTGCGTTTTTTTACAAAGAACCTTCATCTGTTTCTGAACGGCTTAGGAAAAAATGATGAGAATTGCGACCACCTCAAGGTAAGATACAGTTTTTCTTTTCCGGCTGGCACTATCCTTTTAAGTCGTACAACGAACGTGTGAAATCTGCATGAAATCTTGTTATTTAAGCCGTGAGTCACCTAATCTCGTAGCCGGTATAGTCGCGAGGCAGCAAAAAAAACGAAGAGCGACTGAATGCGTTGAATTCTAATCTAACGGATGTGCAAAGCCTGTGTGGAAATGCGACAATTACCAGTTTACTTGACGAGGAAAATCTCTGTGTGTATGTGTGTGTATGAGGTGGGGATAATGCACGTGTGTGTGTGTGTGTTCCTCGGTGCGTGCCTGTCTGCATTCCCACACACTCATGGTTTCTAGAAATGCTCAAACACACACATTTCACAGTTTAACCTCTGTGAAATCGCACCGACGTGCAGCACAGTTTTACATCACCGTCGCAATAAACGCAAGAACCTCTCTCCGCGTCGGTGTTTAGACAGCCCCCTTCCAGGAAGATGAATTCTGACGCCGGTTAAGTGGAAAAGATACATCAATCCGACAGCGCATGAGTCACTTGCCGTCCTCTCCGTGGTGTTTTGGGTCATACATTTTTAAATATGCCCCCATAAAGGTGACTGGTGATGCCTTCAGGGACGCAGCGGAGAGCGAACCCCACCTCGTTCACCAAAGTAAGCAGCATCACACCAATGTAAGTTATATGAGGATAAGGGCAAATCGAACACACACACACACACATATGCTGAGCTGTTTTATTTCCCACTACATCACTGGGTGTCCTCCGAAAAGGAAAGACCTGGAAAACCTCGAGATTTAAGATCGCTTTCAGATCCTCTCTCTCCGTGTTTTCAGGAACGCGAGAGGCGCGCGGGGGGGGGGGGGGGG
The DNA here is from genome assembly GCA_034670405.1 of Hoplostethus atlanticus. Classification (NCBI taxonomy): domain Eukaryota; kingdom Metazoa; phylum Chordata; class Actinopteri; order Trachichthyiformes; family Trachichthyidae; genus Hoplostethus; species Hoplostethus atlanticus. The sequence goes on from JAXDDX010000019.1 coordinate 5,205,347, forward strand.
TTCGCTGTCCAATCCGCTCATGCGACGAGTCACTTAACTCTTCAGTCCGGGAACCGGTGTCAAAGTGGAGGTGACTCGACAGACATTATCGTTACATTTGTCATGTCGACTTTTATCTCCCCAAATCCAGGCACTTCCAGAATGAAGATAAGTGGCGCTAGGCAGATTGAAAGAAATGTAATTTGTCTGGAGCAATCCTTTTCAGCGAGCTGGTTAGAGTCCCCTTAGAGTCTGTCTCTACTCTGCTGCAGGTTTAGGCCCCGTCTAACTGTGTCATCTTCATTTTGAGACGTTGATTCACCCTGGGAGACTTATTTAGCAACTCAATCACAAGTTGCCGTCTTAAAATGGAATTTTTCTTGAACTTTAGGGATGGTTGGCCTGTATACCGGGTTTGCTGTCTAAATGAACCCTTATCTGGACCATATTCAAGATTCAAGATTCAAGAAGTTTATTTGTCACATACACACACGAGGTGTGTAGTGAAATGTAAAGTGGCAATGCTCAGCAGGAATGTGCAAAATAACAGGTTCACACTATTTACAATAAACCAACACAATATTTACAATGTCACAGTTTTAAGAGCTCTATATAAAAAACAACACAATATTTACAATAAGAGCACTTTATAAAAAATATAGTGAAAAAGGGGAAATTGTATGTATAATATAATATAAATTATAAATTATGTGTAGTCTTTACCTAAGTGTGTGTGTGCATAAGAGGGGCAGTGTGTGGGTCTTGGTGGGGGCCCTGGTGAGGTCAGAGTTCACAGTCCTGATGGCCTGAGGAAAGAAACTCCGTCTCAGTCTCTCTGTTTTGGCAGCATGACTACGGAGGCGCTTGCCTGACCGCAGCAGCTGAAACAGTCCGTTGTTGGGGTGGTGAGGATCCTTCATGATCCTGCAGGCTCTGGTTCTGCACCTCCTGGTGTACAAGTCCTGCAGGGTGGGGAGTGTAGTTCCACTACTCTCTGCAGAGCCTTCCTGTCCTGAGCGGAGCTGTTGCCAAACCAGGCAGTGATGCTTCCTGTCAGGATGCTCTCCACAGCTCCAGAGTAGAAGGACTGAAGGATCCTCCGGGAGACTTTAAATGTCCTCAGCTGCCTGAGGTGGTAAAGGCGCTGCCTCGCCTTCCTCACCAGAGTGTCTGTGTGTGTTGTCCATGTCAGATCTTCGGTGATGTGGACTCCCAGGTATTTATAACTGCTCACCCTCTCCACAGTAGTCCCATTAATCCCCAGTGGTGAGTACGTCCTCTGTTGTTGTGTCCTCCTAAAGTCCACAATCAGCTCCTTAGTTTTGGTGACATTCAAGAGGAGGCTGTTGTCCTGGCACCAGAGTGACAGATCAGCAACTTCCTCCAGGTAGGCCTTCTCGTCGTTGTTGGAGATCAGGCCCACCACCACTGTGTCATCCGCAAACTTAATGATGGTGTTGGAGCTGAACCTGGCCACACAGTCATGTGTGTACAGGGAGTACAGTAGGGGGCTGAGGACGCAACCCTGGGGGGATCCTGTGTTCAGGGTGAGGGGGTTGGAGGTGTGTCTACCCACCCTGACCACCTGGGGCCTGGCGGTCAGGAAGTCCAGGATCCAGGCACACAGGGGGGTGTTCAGTCCCAGCTCAATCAACTTGCCAGCCAGTCTGGTGGGGACTATGGTATTGAAAGCTGAACTATAATCAATGAACAGCAGTCTCACATAGCCCCCCTTCCGGCTGTCCAGATGAGAGAGTGTGGTGTGCATATACAGGAGGTATGAAGGGAATTTTTGCCTCAGTGTTTGTTGCCCAATCAGATTGTCCAAAAAAAAGTGCAAACGCCACCCAATACTCCGAGTCTGATCGTCATTATTTTCATTTTTGTCTGAATATTCTCCACTCCTCCATGTGGGCAATTACTTGAATTTAACTTTGACGTTGCAGATGACCTTGGCGCGTCCATGTTTTATTAGAGGTGTCATAACAGATTTAAGACCGGCTAATCTGGGCTAATTCTTTGGAAACACTTGATTTAGCACGGCGAGCGGCGAGCGGTGAGATGATGATTGTTTGAAAATTTGAGAAACGCTCAGTGAAGTAAGTAATTATGAGAAAGTGAAAGAGGAATTAGCCAAGACGGGAGAAGAGGCGAGGAGGACTGCGAGGACCGATGGGCCGACGTAAGCAGAAATCACATCGCGCATCTATCTTGCAGTATTGCTGTTGCGGATCCTGCATCCATGCATTAGGGCAACAATGCATGCATCTATCTTGCATTGGTACTGCGGCGGTAACCCCGGGGGAAGTCTCCAGTCTGGCCCTCTAACCCTGAGAAAGGCAGACACACAGGGGTGGCCCATGTCAGGTCTGCTTCTCAATTACTCGTCCATCCTCTGAGAAACCATCCCTCCCTATCAGCTTCCTCTCTCTCATTTTTTATTGTGTTTTCTCCCTCTCTCTCTCTCTCTCTCTCGCCATCTCTTTATTTGTGTTTGCTCTCTCCCACACACTCATTCTTAATGTTTGTTTCTCTTATTTTCTCTCCATCTTTCTCCCGCTCCCTCCCACAGTCTACCGTCAGCCTACGCCTTTCGGCATTGTGGATTGTCCAGAGACTCGCCGTTATTGAGTCATTCTCCACATCAGCGCAGCAGCGTGTGTGTGTGTGTGTGTGTGTGTGTGTGTGTGTGTGTGTGTGTGTGTGTGTGTGTGTGTGTGTGTGTGTGTGTGTGTGTGTGTGTGCTCGTTGGGTGTGTATTATTTGAATGGATTGTGGACACATGATGGAGAGGGGCGGTGATAAGTGAACAAAGCACGGAAAAACAAACACATAAAGAGGGAGACAGTTGAAAACGGAAAAAGGCAAGTATACTATGTGGCCTTAACGAAGAGGGAAGACACACACACACACACACGTTGTTTCTATCAATCTCCCTCTTGCTTCTCAGTTTCTTCCTGCTTTAATATCCCCTGTAATTTCCAGTGCACTCTCACGCACAACAGTTCTTCAGGGGTTCTTGGGGCTAAATTGGTGTTTATACAATTGTCACTTGAATTAGCAGCAGAATTAGCACTTGAACCCTCGCCGCTGATTGAGGACCCATCCTTACACCTGGAGAGGCAAGTCTAACAGCGGGCGGTGGCGCACGTGTCCTCGCGCGTTCCCATCTTAACCAGGTATTTCTGGATTGCCGGTGAGCAAAAATCAGAATGCCTTGCCGCTTTGTTTTTTCACCTCCATGTGACATGGGGGGAGGGGGATTGAAAAGAGTATATTCCAATAAGGATCAAGAAAATCACATTGCATTGAAGCAGGACACTGATGTGTGATCTTTGGTGCTCAGCCTTGTGGTGTTTCTTCACTGCTCTTCCCAGAGATCACCTGTCAATCAAACAGTGTGTCCAGCACTGTGACGTCTTTCTCCTTGGATTTTTCTGTGGATGGAGTTTGAGTTCCTGTAGGTGGCGCTCTTTTCTTTGTCTGTTCAGCCACGGTGGCTATCGCTTGCTCACGCTAACTACCCAGTTTATTCCAAACAAACCGCTGTTGCTGCTGCTGGAAACATTGAACGCATCACAGGAATGCAGAAAAGGACCCACCTGACCCCCGGGGTGTTTTAGAACAACAAATGTAAAAGCTTTCATTGAACCGGCTAGAGGGTGAATCACTGTTGTGCTAAATCATACCAACACAAGCATTTATTCTCATGAAGATGTTATTTGATGACTTAAATCATATTTCTTGGACTTGTTTTTTGACGTTGTGGCTCACTTTGCTGCCTGGTGCTGACCGGCTACATTGACCCAGAAAAACATTTCTGACGTATCACAACATTGAGAATGTAGTTGTAATCTGAAGGGCAGTCTGTTCTCTGAATCTGCCAACAAGCAAGTGTGAAATCACAGACGGGTCTTTTTTTAGGCGGGCCAGGCTCTGATTTGTTTTAGCTCTTATGTATCTTTTTATCTTCTTCAAACAACACACACACACACACACACACACACACACACACACACACAATAATAATACAGTATGTGCACGCATCATCTCTACTGCACACATCCACGCCCCAACATTCCCATACAGGCATATGGTGTGTATCGAGCAGGATAATGAGCAACATTTACACACGCACACACACACGCGCATAGAAAGACACACACACTCACCCACACACACCTTTTCATCTTCAGCAAACAGTGATGGCGATGAGTACAATGACCTCTATCAGCATGTGAGCAGAATGCCAAACACCACAGAGTCATTTCTCATATCCGCGTGTGTGTGTGTGTGTGTGTGTGTGTGTGTGCGTGTGTTGGTGTTCTTTATTTCAATCTTTTGATGACCGAATTTCCTCGCATAGACATAAAGATGAGTCACATTTTCCAAAATGAGGACAATTTAGACAATCTATCGCAAATGGTTGTAATTCACCTCTAAAGGTGAAGAAGCAGTTTTATCGTGTGGTTTGAATTAGAATTAGCTAAAGGTTGGGGTGAGGATTAAGCTCAACCATGTATTGGTGACTGCTAATGTCAGGGTACGGGAATTAACAGTGTGTGTGTGTGTGTGTGTGTCCATATGATTTATTTGCTCTTCACAACCACCTTATAGCATTAATTAAGCCATCCTGAACCTGGAGGATATGACTCCATCACACCAGGCCCATGAGGCCATGGATAACCAGGCTGATCAACCTCCACCCATCCAGGAGGGTGTTTTGAAGAAATATCCAAAGACACTGTAAAAGTAGCATGCAAGTCAATTTATTCAAATATTATATTTATGTATTATATTTTGTTATTAGGACAGGATAGAAATGTGACGTGTCAGAAGTGGGCTGCAGACGAGAGGGCATCCGAGGAGGGCTTTTACTGAGCTGGCTGGTTTTGGCATGTCCGTTGGAGTGGTGCCTCTGCCTTTGTAGCCGTGTTGTCAGCCTGAGAAGAAATAAGAAGTAACATTTATAATTTATAGCTTTTGAACACTTGATACAATATCATCTTAATTTAACTGAATTGATTTGACTGAAAACAAGAATGAAGAGTGAAATTGAGTCTTACTTTAGCAGATATCCTGTTCTTCCTCCTGAATATGCGGGGTAGCCAGGAAAAGCAGCCACAGTTCTTCTTCAGTTTTGCGGACAGCCCGCCGTTGGAACTGGAACTCTGTGCCCCTGTAGGCTCGACCGTCTGGACAGCTGGAGGTGTGATTTCCAGTGTCAGACAGGGCAGATCCTTGCTGTCCTTGGACTCATGGGGCAAATCTATAGGAGCTTCAGCCTCCTGGGGTAGGCTGGTTTTAGCCTCAGCCTCCTGGTGCAGGGTGTTTGTTGTCTTGTTTTCTGCAGGCTGGATCTCCTGTGGTAGGATGGATGGCTCGTGGACCTCTTCCATCAGGCTGTCCTTTACAGCTTGGGCCTCCTGGATGGGTGGAGGTTGATCGGCCTGGTTATCCTTGGCCTCAGGGGCCAGGTTTGATGGAGTCATATCCTCCAGGTTCAGGATGGCTTGTGCCTTGTTGTCTGCTGCCTTCACAGTTTCAACCTCCTGGATCGGGCTTGGTGGAGCCTTAACCTTAACGACTGGAGCCTCTGACTCCTCAAAGGAGACGGGGAGAGCCTCCTCAGTGGTGGAATCATTGTCAGGTCCACATTCATACTCGTGAAGGACACTGGCGGTGCTTTCAGCAATGGGCTCAATCCATCCACGAGAGTTGAACATTTCCTCCTTGATGATACAAGGATGTTGTTCTTCCTCCTTCTCCAAGTCAAAGAGCATCATGTCAGAATTGGCTTTGACTACTGGCTCCCACTCATCAAGGCAGCCCAGAGTAGGGCCATGTGGCGGGAAGCAGTCAGCCATAAATCCAGATATGTCACAGGAGGGAGCATAGAGGTACCTCTTTTCGGCTACCTCCATGTGGTAGTCATCATCAAAACCGGTGTCGGATTGCTGGAGCAGTCTCAGTCTCGCAATGATTTCTATGTCATTTGAGCCACACCGGATGGAGCCTCAACAACACCAAGGAGGTTGGATGGAGCCTCAACACCCTGGGCTGGATGGATGGATCCTCCAGCATTTCCTGAAGCTGTATCCTTGGTCATGAGACAAGGGTCTTCCTTTGTGGGAGTATTGTCTCCATTGCATGCTGATGGAGCTCTGCTGGCTATCGGGTCCCATACATGGCGGTTCGCAAATCCACAAGTAGATTTGGAGCCTAGACCAACAGCAGAACCAGATAACGCAGCACAGTCCTGCTCAGCAATCACTCCGGCATAAAGGTATTGCTCCTTTTCAAGGACTGCAACCATGTCGTTGATGCATTCGTGGCAATCGTCATTAAGGGCATTGAGTCGAGTGACCATTTGCATTGATGCTGAAAGAAATGCAATGGCAACATCTTAACATAGCAAATAACAAGAAGAAGCCACCTGATGTAGCTTAATTCGAGGTCAACATACTTCAGCATTCCAATCATTTAGCAGACGCTTTTATCCAAAGCGACGTACAAAGGTACTCGACACTATGTGGGGATCGAACCCACGACCCAGAGAGTCTCATGCTCTACGGACTGAGCTGTCCAGGCCGGTCATCATAGCTTAGTTTAAACAACCTATCTGACTTTAAGTTTACAATGCAGACCAAAGGAAAAGCTACCCTGGCTGGCTGTGTCTCATTTATCTGTTCAGCAACATCCTTTGTGTTCATCCTTTTACGTGAAATAATAAAATGAAAACGACAAGTGACTTACCCTGATGGAAATCACGCTCCATGCTTGCCTTTCTATTTCCACAGATGTTAGTTAATGTTTGTAATACAAATCTTTCTGTGTCTTGTGTTCTACATTGACATTGACATTCTCAATTGTGAGCTCACAATGCATTCTGCCAGGCTGCATTTCATTAGTTCATACCATGCCCTTTGATGCTTTGATGCAAAACATGTCTCAATTGGTATATGGTTTATAAGCTAAACATACATATTAATAAATATGAACATAACTGAATACTTGGACTTTGTAGTAAGAAATCCTATTTTTAGCGGGAACACAACTTGACTATTTAATTGCTAATTCCGATTGCACTTTTACTGTTTTAGGCTACAAGTTATCTCAGTCTTTCAGTCTCTCAGTCTTTTTCCAGAGTTCCCTCCATCATTAAAAATCTGGTTTGGTCATATTTTCAACATATTCAGATGTGCTTCACAACAGTGGAATTTACTATGGCATGGCAGCATCTGTAGATAGGCATCATGGCAGGGAGCACAATTTCCCCCTTAGCTTTCACTATGGCAATGGAGGTAATCATTAGGGCATTACATTTGGGTGGTAGGTGGGGATAGACTACTGACCGCCGGCTGAAATCTTCAAATCCAGGCAACGAAATTACGGTTTAGAAGGCACAGGGACCCGATACCTTCCCCATTTTTGTTTGCATCTCTCCCCTTTGGGCATTTTTTACATGTAATGACCTGACCATTTGCAGTGCAGCATCACAATTTAGGGAAAAGGGTGTGATAATGTGCATCAGATGGGCTCTACGTCAAAAGACTGCAAGTAATGTGACATGAGATGAAGACATTCCTCCTTCAATCCATCTGTCCATTCATTCATTCATTCATTCATTCATTCATGTGGGGTTACATTGCTCATGGAGAGCCTCAAGTCATTTCATGTAAAAAATACCTTGTTTTATGGTACACAAAAGAAAAAAAACAACTTGTGAATGTACTTGTTGTTGGCACCCTTGCTGTCATTGCTGGCATAGATTTAAACGACTCTGAGGGATGTGAGTGTTAGGGGTTGGTTTGTAGCATGTTAGCCGACATTGTTTGCTAGTAGCATGCTTGCTGGTATATTGATTCTTTAGAATGCTAACTGATGCTGGTTGCTAGTAGATATCAACCTCACGACTAAGACTGTTCGAAATTTGGAAAGATATGAATATCATATCTGACAGGACTTGCGTAACATGATAGTTTAGACATCGTTTAGACACAACCCTGTAGCATTTCAATTAGGTGGCTAGTGAATGGCTAGTGTCTCTTCGATATATAACTTTCTTGAAAAATATCTCTTTTCAGCAGCCTTACCTACACTATTTAAGATATTAACTATGATTTAATTGTTAATGTTTACTTTAGGCTACACTGGTGAGAGAAAGTTGTTTTTTCCATCGTAAATCCACTGCTAGTCAAAGCTATCCTGCCAGACTTAGCTAAGGAAGTTCACGGTGGATATCAATGATGGAAAGTTCATTGGTGAGAGAAAACCCTCTACTTTTACCTCTCAACACCTTTAAGAACATAACTTAAAAGCTTTTCCAAATCGCGAGGAGGCTCTGGTATATTCGGCATCCACAAACAAGCACTTATTTTCACAAAATGTTAACTTTTAGAAGTGATTCACACTGCTCGCTCCCGCCCTCCACTGTGTATTTGGCGGAAGAAGAACGTGGGAATAACAGGCGAACCAATTGCAAAAGTGGATATTTTATTGAATTAAATTCTTCTTCGTGTATGGGATGCATGCCGAATTGAAGAGTGGATCCTTATGCTTCAGGGAACGTCTTAAGTTATGTTCTACCAGGTATATTTCTCTTATATTACTTTCTCGATAAGTAAGGCAACATTACATTGGCCGAGTTTTGAATGGAGTTTGGTGTCCCCTGTGTGTGTGTGTGTGTGTGTGTGTGTGTGTGTGTGTGTGTGTGTGTGTGTGTGTGTGTGTGTGTGTGTGTGTGTGTGTGTGTGTGTGTGTGTGTGTGTGTGTGTGTGTGTGTGTTCTTGCATCTGTGTTTGCTTGAAAGTGTGTGAACCCTACAAGAGGCGGCCATGATTTCATATATTATATAGGATATATATTATAACTCAACTCAGTGGGGTTTGAGGTCTCGCGTGAACATCCCGCTTCAGCATCTCAACTGGAATTAGGTCAGGAGTTTGACTTTTTGGCCAATCCAAATCATTCAACTTCTTCTCCCTGAGTCGTTCTTTGGTAGATTTGCTTGAATGTTCAGGACCGTCGTCCCGTTGAACAGCCGCTTTCAGCCCGGCTTCAGCTCTCGGACCGATGGCCTGACTGTTCATTCATTCTCCGGTTTCCTTAATGATGTTGAGTTGTCCTGGTCCAGTGGAAGAAAAACAGCCCCAGACCATGATACTCCTCCCACCATGCTTGACCGTAGGGAGAAGGTTTATTTTGGTGATGGGGCAGTTTTGGGTTGTTGCCATCAGATTCAGCAATGGAGGCTTGTAGATCTCTGGATGTTGTTTTTGGGGTCTTGTGGCTCTTGGGTGATATTTTAGAAGGATGTCCACTTCTAGGCAGAGTCGCCGTCGTGTTAAATGCTCTCCGTTTGTATGGTATTTGCCTCAGCGGACTGATATATTTCTTGTAACCTAGCACTACTCTCTCTCAGATCGCAGCATAGTGTTTTTCTTTCACCTGCACGGCAACACCAAACTGAGCAGGTTTCTCCCCAGAGATCTGACCTCTGATTGGTTAACTTCAAACCCAATTATTTACCCACTTGATTCTACTTACCTGCTTGATGTAAGAAAACGTGCACTTATTTATGCACCTGTGCTAATTCCCTCTCAACTATTTTCATTTTACTACATGCACAATTTCCTCTAAAACATCGAGTTTCTAAATATAAATCCTTTATTT
>JAXDDX010000019.1:5220000-5282500 GCA_034670405.1 Hoplostethus atlanticus
TCCAGGCCTTCTCGTCCAACATCACTGCCTGACCTCACTAATGCTCTTTTGGCTGAATGGGCACAAATACCCACAGACACTCCAAAAGCTTGTGGAAAGCCTTCCCAGAAGAGTGGCGGGGGGTCCAACTCCATATTAATGCCCATGGTTTTAGAATGGGATGTCCAGCAAGCTCATATAGGTGATGGTCAGGTGTCCACTGACTTTTGGCCATATAGTGTACCTCCACTCCTCTGACCACTCCTCCCATTAAACTGTATTTAAAGCTCAGAATCTATTTTTGGGGGGGACTTGCTTTTTCAACCAGTCGGTGTGTAAAGTCACCCAGACAGTAGTAGTTTTAGTGGCTCCCATACATTTTAATTGCATTTCATTCCCCATTAGGTTGAGTGGAGGCTAATGTCTCAATCACGCTAGTCTTGGCATAGACTTAATGACGCGATTAATAGCAAAACACAATTCTGTAAAGAGGTGTGTGTGTGTGTGTGCCGGCTGCATGTATGCATGCTTGAGGGTGGTATGGGTGTATGAATGTGTGTGTGTATGTGTGTGTGTGAGCATGCCTGTCAATGACTGCTGCTGTGCCCTTGGAGGTTATCCTTTGCTTGTGTGTGGATGCGCGTACAGGTTTGTGTGTGTGTGTGTGTGTATGTGTATGTGTGTGTGTGTGTGTACGGTAGTCTTTGTCAAAGCTCCCCGCCAATTAAAGTGGAAATGCATGCAGTGACCTACTCCCAAATGAGTCCCTTTTTTACCCAGCAGGCCACACGCCAAGCGAAATCGCTAACAAACGTGTGTGTGTGTGTGTGTGTGTGTGTGTGTGTGTGTGTGTGTGTGTGTGAGCTTTAGTAGTCCCCTTGCTGGGAATTCACCTCGGCACCAAATTACACCGAACTCTATTAATAGGCTTAGATGCACTCGGCCACCAGAATACACACATCTCATTGTGTGTGAGTGAGTGTGTGTGTGTGTGTGTGTGTGTGTGTCAATGACTTAAAATATCTTTCCTCCTCTCTCTCTCTTTTCAATTCACTCTTTCTATCTTTCTCTCACTTTCTACCTTTTCACTCTTTCTCGTCAACTTACTGTGTGTGTGTGTGTGTGTGTGTGTGTGTATTTCTATGCGTATGTGCCTATGTGTGTCTCTGTGTGTGTTTGGCCTTGTGGATGAATGCTCTGTGTATGCTTGTGTATATGCATGTGTGTGTGCATGTGTGTGTGTGTGTGCCAGCTGACGTTAGGTTTGAGGCTTACAACTGTTTTTTTTTTTTTCACCATTTGTCATTCTGTCCTCCACTCATCTTTCCAGTCCTCATTCTGAGCTCTGCTAACAGCCATCTCGTGTGTGTGTGCGTGTGTGTGTGTGTGTGTGTGTGTTTAAGAATGGAGAATGAAGGGAGCGGCAGAGATGGAGAGTTGAGTGGTAGAGAAAGTAGAATGCATGGGGGAGAGAGAGAGCGTGGAGGGAGACAGACGGACACACTGCATGTGTTTGTGTGTAGGTGTGTGTGCGGGTGCACGTGCGCATGTGAGTGTTTATGAGCGCGCACATGCGGCTGATAGAAAGGTGAGGGTAAGATATGCATAAGTAATGCACAGCCAGGCAGTGAAAAGTATTATCTCTCTCTCTCTCTGTCTCTCTCTCTCTGTCTCTCTCTCTCTGTCTCTCTCCCCCTCTCCCTTGAGCCCTGAACAAGTGCTCCAAAACTGTCACTCACAGCTGCCAAAAACCCAGCGTGTGTGTGTGTGTGTGTGTGTGTGTGTGTGTGTGTGTGTGCCACTTTCTGTGTGGGGGTTGTGTATGTGTGTCTGCATGCGCTTGTCCTGCAAGGATGTTTGTGTGTGTAAGCAAGTGTCCTTTGAATCCGTTCGTGGGGTTTCTTGCAGATGTAGGTGTGTGTGTGTGTGGGAGCATGTTTGGGTGGGGTTGTGGGGTGTGAGCGGGGGGGGGGGGTGTTATGCAAAATCCACTGACAGCCCGCGTCAAAACTTTGCTGGAAAGCAGCCGATATTTCAGAAATGTCTGTCTCTTTATGGTAATGCTACATTGCCACGCAGCGTATTAGCATGGATTTCAATATCTGTTGTTCTGCCTGTCAGGGGAATTCTTAAAACGCTTTGGCTTCGTGTGTGTGTGTGTGTGTGTGGCTATGGATGTGTTTGATGGTAAAGTGGTACACTAGCCAACCAATATGTGCGTGTGTGTGTTTTTGTCTTGGGAAATATTGCATATGTGCAAACTGTGCAACCATGTGTGGGTGTGTGTGTGTGTGCAGGCACAACCCAATGCATTTTTATGTGTGTGTGTGTGTGTGCTGTCTCAAGCTAGATATTGTGTATGTATAAGCTTTTGCATTCTTGTATCTGTGCACATAATGTGTGTTTGCACGTGCATTATGTGTATGCGTGTGTGTGTGTGTGTGTGTGTTAGATGATATTATGCACTAGCCAACTAATATATGTGTGTGTGTGTGTGTGTGTTCTCTCAAGCAAGATATTGTGCATGTATGAGTTCATACTTGTATCTAGTATATTTGATTTGATTTATGTGTTTGTGTGCAGTTATCTAACACTGTCTCTGTTTGTGTGTGTGTTTGTGTCTGCAGGTAAAGGATGTGATGAAGGATGTGATGGCGGGCCTACAGCAGACCAACAGTGAGAAGATTCTGCTGAGTTGGGTTCGTCAGAACACGCGCCAGTATCCTCAGGTCCGTGCCCTCTGCTTTACAGCTCACTCTGATCCTCGTCAGTCAAACGCTCCTCTGCAGCGGTCGCCAACCACATTTCAGCATTTATTCCCCCAGCTTTTTTAACCTTTATTTCTCACTTCATTTTATCAACATGTTTGATGTATTTAGATCTACTTAGTGTAGATATTTACTGTCTCTGCAGAGCACCGGCTGAAATTCTGTTATTAGTTGTAGTGACTTCGCTAGTAGACCAACCCATGCTTGTTTGTTTGGGTGGTGTGAGAGCTGATGTCAGTCCAGTGACGTCAAAGTACCGGAGACAATGTTGTGCAAAACACCCAAGCTAATCTCATCACTAAAGATGTCGCCAAAATCAAGAAAAACAAGAACGTTAAATACAGGTAGAACTCCGTTTTAGCCGTTACATACGGTTAGTCCTTGTGGTGAAAGCTCAATCCGTCCATTTTATAGAGGAAAAAGTTTTCAGTCCAATAAATAGCTGTAAAATAAAGGCAGAAGTGGGGCGACAGTGTTTTGACAGGTGTCATACAGCATTACAGGTTGGGCCTTTAATGTCTTTGCCTTTAATATTATTTCTGTCTTCAGGTCAACGTGGTTAACTTTTCCAGTAGCTGGAATGATGGATTGGCTTTCAACGCCCTCATCCACAGCCACAGGTAAGACAGCTAGGGCGTGTGTGTGTGTGTGTGTGTGTGTGTGTGTGTGTGTGTGTGTGTGTGTGTGTGTTTTAGAGAGGGAGACAGAGAATGAGGGAGATGTCAAGATGGAGGAATAGACAGAAAGTGCCCACTAAATGACAAAGGGAGACAGACAGAGGGGGGGAGAGGGGGGGATTTATTTGACCGTCTAAAATTTTGTTTCACAGTTCAGTGAGACTTGGAAAATGAGGATGGAAAAGACCCAGAGGGGAGAAGGAGAGAAACAGAAAGGGAGAGAAGAGACGTTACAACGATGTGTTGATCAGGCTGGAGGCTTTTAAAACAGGCAGACTACCTAGCAACACGTTTTTCATGTTAGTTGAATCAAAGGCAGCATGAAACGCTCGAGAGACGTACCTTTACGGTCCAAACACCATAAGCAACAATAAACAATTTATGAAAAAGCCCTGCGTCTTTGAGCGAGCTGCGCGATTGCGGCTTAACGTCGATACAGGAGAAAACCACATCATTCTTTTTTTTCCTTATTATCAAATTTTTTACTTTGAAATTTGAGCCTCCTTTGTGCTCATTAAGAGCCAGTAAGCACTCGTCGTATAGTTTCAGAAATGTTCAGAGATTTCTGAACATGAAAACATAAATCAATGAAGCCAACGAAACCTCTACATGTCATATAAAACCTCTTTTAAATGTTGCATCAAACAGAATTTCATTTTGATTTACTCACTTTCGTTGACTCTAACCTTACCTATCTCCCCCCATAATCCAGTGATGAGTCAATATTTACCTCGCTAATTATTAATGTAACCCCAATGCAGAAGTTGCCAAAAAAAGAAAAAGCCTGAGCTGTGTTATGTGGTACAGACTATTAAAAAAAAACAACAACAACAAAGCAAACGATAAATGGCTTTAGCCGAGGCGAATGCAATGTTTGCCTGGATCTATGGATGCCCGTGAGTGTTTGGGTCTCTGGCCGGGCAGGGATTGTGTAATGATGAGTTCAATCATGGCTGTCGGTTCGTATGAGCATCTGTTACCAGTATCATTAAAGGAGTACAGGACTGGAGATTGGCTCGTTCGTCAACTTACCCGTTAAGTAATGAGAACATAGAAGCCAAAGTCACCCATGTGTCGTCCCCCCCCCCCTCCCCGGTAGATCATTCACTCCGGTGCTTCATGCTAACAGTTTAGCTATGTTGAGCGATAGTAAACAAACTAGCATTATGTCAAAAGTGGGGAAAAAATGCTAAATTGTAGCAGCTCTAAAAGTTAAATGTCATTTTAAATGATTTGGTAGTTTGGTGTATGAGGCTGGTTACATTTACACAAAATATGATACAAAAATATGCTGCTGTTTTGGGCTACGAGGAGGTGGAACTTGGCGGGCAATGGGAGACTGTGTACAGCTAAAAATCACTACACAGCAGATGAATACGTGGTTGCTCACCGAAAATAGTTCCAAAAATAAACCTGGCTACATCAGCTATATCACTTAATTATAGTTACAGTTTTAAGAAAATGAAACTACAGGCCATAGAATAAAAAACACAAACAACTTTTTTACTGCTTAAATGTCAGTCTTCTAACTTTGGATAATGCTAGCAGCCTAGCTAGCAGCCTAGCTAGCAGCGTATGCTAAAGTGTTAGCATGGAGCACCAGAGTGAATGATCTACTGGAGAAACATGGATGATGACTTAACAGATAAGGACTGTTAAGTCTACCTAAAATCTACCTAAAATAGGTAGATAAGGACAGACATGGACAACAGGTGTTATTTCTTGATTCCTTTTGATTCCTCCTTCGCTCCCCAGACCTGACCTTTTTGATTGGAGCGCGGTGGAGAAGAAGACGTCGGCCATCGACAGACTGGAACATGCCTTTAGTAAAGCAGAACAACACCTGGGGATAGAGAGACTGCTGGATCCTGAGGGTAACACTCATGCACACACACACACACACACACACACACACACACACACTCAGGAGTAAAGCCGGAGATGACTATTCAGGGTGAGTTATGGCTCCTATCATATTTCACGCACCCCAATTACGTGCCTTAATTGGCCAGATTGGCTGTTGCCACGGTGATAACTCTGGTCAGCTTGGTGATGGGCGCAATGATGCACAAACAGACAGACAGGCAGACACGTAGCCCTCACAAAAACTCCAAGCATATTAACAGAATCACTCTCTCTCTCTGTCACACACACACACACACACACACACACACACACCCAAGACCCAAGATCAGTTTTACTGTTTGTCAGAAACAATATTGCCAAAGCAGTGAATAAGGTTGACCTGGGTCAAAGTTTATATCGACACTGTCATTTTGGTGGCCAGCTCTCATCATAAATGGTGGCATTTTTTTCAACATAGACCTAGACTTGACTTTTTAAGGATATATATAGACTCGATATATAGAAAGATGTATGTATGGAGGAATGGATGGTAGAAAGATACATGCATAGATAGATATATAGATGGATCAATCTAGGGAAACTGTCATGAACTGTGACAAAAATAACAACAATAATAATACATTTTGATTTCATTGCAATCATTGAAAGCATCACTATCATCAAAGTAAACTGTCAAGTCCAGTTTATTTCTATAGCCCTCTCAAGGGACTTTACAGGCCTAACGAAGTCAGGCTGAAAATCAATCAACTGTGACAAATATGATCAGAACAAAAAGAGTAACAGGTGTGTTTAGAAGAGGGACTGGAAGGACCTAACAGGGAGGAGGACATAGCAAGCCTATCTGGTAGCCGAGGTAGCCTAACCTGGACCGGCACCACCAGGCTAAGGCGCTCTATGAAGACAACCATTTGACTTTTTTGAGTTTTTGTTGATGTATATGATAAATTGAGCGGTATCCCCTGCCTTGTTTAGGCTCTGTGCCAGCGCGATAGGGATAATCCCTCGCAGCTCACTTAAGTCCCTGAAAAGACTCATCATGGGATACGAATTTCCATTGATCCCGCTTGCTCGTCGGGAGCAAGCGCGGCGAAAGTGTATCATTATTATTATTATTATGCTGTGTATCTGTGCTCAAAACAGCCCCCCCAACCCCCTCACCCCCACCTCGTTTTTCGGGGCATTTTCTTCTTCTGCTGCGAAAGGATTTAAAAATTGTATTTGTATGGATTTGTTTGTGTCAGATATCTGAGCTCCTTCAGGATTAGGACAGTTGGACAGACGCTTAATGTTTCCTCCTATGAAATAGCTCACCGGCTGTGATGTAAACATCTGTCTGAGGCACTGTAGGTCTTTGGGCATACACAGAGACGACACAAACGCTCTTTCTGAATCTCTCCCGCTGTCTATTCTCTCAATTTCTATTTCTATTCATCGCTATATTTCTCTCTATCCTCCCCCCTTCTCTCTATCTTCCCCTCCCATTCTTTTCTCACTTCATCTTTCTCTTCTCCTCTAGCTTTTTGCTCACTTCTTTCACCTCAAATGAATGCTGACAGTCTGCTGCCGGTGCTGTAATATATATAAAGTCATTTTCCGGCAAACTTTATCTCTTGGAAACCATATTTTTCACATTTTACTTGACTCTATTGCCAAATTGCAGTAAATGGGGTCGGGTGTTTCTGTCTACCAGACTGCTATTCTAAAGTTTTTGTATATCTTACCTTAAGTTGGTTTGTTGTTTCGTACAGAAATAGAATTTCACCGTCAAGAAAACGACTATCACTGTCAAAGCCAAATGTTGTCTGCAGAATAATTTATGGACCTATTTTAATCAGAGTCTGCACACGCGCACACACACACACACACACACACACACACACACAAATGCTGCAACAAATGCATAAACACAGATACTATATGAGGATGAAGATACAGTACTCACACCATTGAATAATACACACATAGATACACACACGCTAATGCAAACACACAGACAGGCACACTCGTAGCAACACACATATAAGGAGACAAATACAACACACACATTGAATGCATTTAAAAACATACACACACACTGAAAAACAGACATATTTGTGAAATGCACAACTTGTCAAGTACACACACACACACGAAAAGCTCAAATGTCTGCACACAGAGCCTTATGCGTACCTCATAAGTATGCACACACACGGCAGAAATGTTCTCTCTCGCTATCTCACACACACACACACCCACACACACACACACACACATACATTGCTGAGCTGTGGTGAAATGATTAAAATGGAGATCATGGGATATAGTGAGACGGAGTGGAATGGAGAAGTGAAGGATGTACACACACTTGGAAAGACACACACACACACAACTTGCAGATGGTGGCATTATTCATGGAGCTGTTTGTCTTGTTCAGACAAACAATAACAGTGTAGGATTTCCACCAGTCTATGATACTGACAAATAAGTCAGTATTCTACAACAAATATGACTCACACACACACACACACACACACACACATTTACACATGCATACTCAGGTATCCACATGCACACACACTCTTTGTCTTTCTCTGCCTCTGTTTTGCTTACTGTCTCTTTGTCCTATCTGCTGAGCCGCTATCCACTACGGTGTTCTATACATCACTCCGTTAACATACCCACCACCCTAAGTTCATCACATCTCCCTTTCTCTCTCTCTCCGTCTCAGCCCCGCTGCTTTCTCGGTCTCTTCTAGCGTTCATTTATCTGCTGTGCCTCGGCCCCGCTGTGATCCGTCTCTATTAGTTTTGCCCCGGGGGCTGACTGGCCACCGGCTCTGGCCACACTGTGCTGTTATATCTCACTCTACCTGTTAGAAAACATTGCTCAAACTTCATTCAGCCGTGATATTAGGGTTAGAGAGGCTGACTGACACCCAGTGATGTAGTGGGAAATAAAAGAAAAGGTAAACTATGACCTCCAGTTGGTGATCAGCATAAGGCATCAAAGACTGCATGCCATACACACACTTCTAACTCTCTCTCTCTCTGCCCTTTTTAGATGTGGCGGTGCCTCACCCGGACAAGAAGAGTGTCATCATGTACATGACGTCACTCTTCCAGGTGCTTCCCCAAAGCGTGTCTATGGAAGCCATCCAGGAAGTGGAAACGTTGCCGCGGGCGACCCCTGGCAGCATCACTCGGGTGACAACGGAGGAGCACTACCAGATCCAGACCCAGCAACGCTATTCCCAGCAGGTTAGACACACACACCAAGTGCTATTGTTTCAGCCCACCCTGCCAATGACATCCGTTGGCAACAGTGTCATTGTTACTATGGCAGCCACGATACGTCGTCATGGTAGCATTGCATTCTGTTACCATGGCAATACAAGACCTTGGTATGACCTGCCTACCAGTCACCATGGGGACCAATGGCCTCATTGCCATGGTGAGAGTGGCATCTTTGCTATAGCAATCTGTTGTTTTTTATCTATGTCATTTACTGTAATTGTTACCATGACAACTTGGTGTTGTGATGATAGTAAGATGCCATGTTTTTTTTTTCTCACAAGCCTTTTGGTCTGCATGCATGTCTGTGCTCAGTAATGTATATGTACGCTCATTGGCGCTGCTTAGAGCTATTTTTTTCACATTTAGGTGTCATAGCTTGGTTGTTCAGGCAGCGCCCAGATAACATGGCGACTACTCCTCAAGTGCATGTTGTAGAATAAAATCACCACAGTGGTTTTTACATTGCATATTATCACCCCCAGAGCAGGGTTATCTAACCCAGTTACAAAGAAAGTTGGTCGTGCTCCCAAATACCCCCACTGCCATCCTGCTATCCTGCAATCCTGCAAACCCGCTACCCTGAAATTCCCAGCAGAACACTCCCTGCCGTAGTATTATAGTGCAACTGACGGAGATGAACGAAACGGATGGCACCGTCCCTGCTTTCAAATCTCTTCATAGTTCTCTGAAACCGGCGCTGGATGGAGGCAAGTCGAAGAACAGCGCTACTGCTCAGTAGCAGTTAAAATCATGTCGGGATTCACACGTATTTTAGGACTAAATTGATTATGAAGGGTTTGGTAACAACATTACTGTGGAGATAGATAATGTTTGAGGTCTCTTCAGGCAGTAAAACACATTAGGGGGACATTTTGAATTCCCTCTTGCTCTGCTATTCTGCAAAATAAAAAATCGAGCATGATCAAGAGAGATGTTGTTTGGATTCTATTTTAAGTGAAAGGTTTGAGAGCAAATTTACTTCTGGGTTGCACCACAAACGGAGAGTGGATTTCCTGGAGGAATGATAATAATGTGATTATCAAAATCAGTTTAATCAGAAGGCAAGAAGAAAAAAACAATCCATTTCTAGGAAATAAAACAGTCAGGTAGTTATACAGAGAGCTCAAATATGATCGGACCGGTAGGCCACAAGACATCAGATTTTCAAAGTAAAATGACATTCAACATTACTGCACCTCAAAAACGTATTACAGGCAGATAAAAAAAGACCCTTTCAGGTCAAAACATTGTTTGTCTGTAATACATTTTTGTGGAGAATTCTTGGCCAATGTGGGCTTCTACTATTTTATCTATTCCTGGCACCAGTGAAAAGGTGGAAGGTTTTACACGCTTTTTTTTTTTTTAAAAAGGCACTGTAAAATATATGCTGTTAGATATTTCAAGTACAAAGGCCAAGGAGCCGCCTCACTGGAATAATATCCATCTGAACAGTCCATTTAATTTGAGCCTCTTTCAATAGCGTGAAGCTGCATTTTCTTGAGATCTGCATTATTTATCTCTGTTTCCTGAAACAAGTGCAACTGTATTGGAAAAGAATTCTCTCACCCCAGTGCAGAATCTTTAAGTATCCTTAGTTTCTTAACCATCAAGGTGACTTTAGTTCAAAATGCGATATGCACCACTTGAAACGCCCGATGTCAGCCAAGAAACACAGCCGTCATAAAGGGAGCCATTTGCTGTAAAACATTGTGATGGAGTTATATTTAGTTTTAATTGCTTTGCTCTTTAGGTTGCTCTCTGCATTAGCTGGCCCAAACACGCTTGAGATTGGCAAAGAGCAGCGCGCAGTTGCTGGCATGAAAGTAGTCCCTATGCAGCATAACAGGAGTAATTGGCTACCTGTGCAGTCCTGTGCAGACGAAAACGGTAACAGTTTCTTTCCCTGCTTATCCCAGTCAGGATCGCACGTAGAGCAGCCCAGACATCCTTTACCCCTGCAACTTCCTCCAGCTCCTCCTGGGCACGCTGGCAGATGTAGTCCCTCCAGCTTGTCCAGGGTCCGCCCCGGGGGCTTGACCCAGTCGTCCGTGCCCAGTACACCTCCAAAAGGAGGCTCCCATCCTCACCAGGTGCCCGAACCTCCTCCACCGGCTCCTCTCAATGAAACCTCATTTCCTCATTTCACTGCAATCACAATCTCATTCTTTTGGTCACTACCCAAAAACTGACCGGTCCATCGAGAGAAGAAACACATTTCAATCAGGAGAGACTAGGATTACAAATTCAATAGGATTTATTGAAGACAAGGCGTAGACAGGGATTTGGCGTAGACTCCAAGAGGTATCCAATCTTAGGGTGAAGATCCCCATGGACAAGCTGGAGACAGGAAAACCCCCCTGGGCTGAAGATCTAACCCCTCTGGGATATCTGATGGAGTCTTGATGCTGGTGGTGGCAGCAGCAGCAGCTGAAAAAAATGACAGCAACATACGGAAACAGCTGAGGGAGTAAAAGTAGATCCGTTTGTGATTGGTTCCCAGAGTAGGTGTGAGAGAAGAACCTCCAACTTTTAAACTGATTGGATAATAAAAGTTATGAATGGAAGAGAGTAGTGGGAGAGAGGTCGCCTTCCTCATTGAACTTACGCTACATTTTAATCAAAATGCTGCTAAAGTAAACCAAATATCAATCAGAAAGATAAGATGAGATATTATAGAGTGTTATGTAGTGCAAAGTTCAGCCCCGACCTTAAGAGTGGAGTTGAGCTGAGGTCAATGTCATCCCATCATGCTGAATCAGGGCAGGATGGAGTGAGCTTCCTGCAGTAATGGCTGGTAATATTATTATCCCAGTCAGTCTAATGGCCACATCAACCCCCCTTCAGCTCTCTGTCTCTGTCTGGAAGTGGTGAGAGACTTAACTGCTGCAAATGAAACAGATGGAGAGAGTGATAGAGCATGAGAGAGATGAAGAAGAGAGAGGGGGAGACAGAGAAGGAGAGAGAACAGAGAGTGGAGAGAGAGAGAGAGAGAGAAAAGGAACGAGAGGAAGAATGGCACCAAAGAGGGAGATGAAGGGTAGGAGACAAAGATGGAGGCATAAGATAGACAGAGAGAGAGAGAGAGAGAGGAGGGAGCAGGCAGCGTAGGCGGAAAGATATGGAAAGATGAAACGGAAGAGGGGGAAATGGAGAGTGACATCAAGCAGGCAAATGGAGAGTGAGAAAAAGAGAGAGAGACAGAGAGAAAAGGCAGATAGGGAAAAAGGGAGTTACTGACAGCGGCTATTATCTGCCTCCTCCCTCATCTGTCATCATGAAAGCAGAGCTGTCACTTCCTCCTTACATCAACACCGTACTACCAGCACCTGGGACAGAGAGACACTTTTGACTTTTTGAGAAACCTCCCAACAAAACGAATGAAAATCAAACAACCAAAACCAAAAAAGTTCAGTCAGTTACATGAAAGTATCGTGAAATCAATTCAGCGTACTGTTCTTTTGACATTATCTGATGCAGTAAAAGCCCCACCCATCTGGTACTCCCAAGTAGGTGAAAACAAACGCTGAGCGGTATTGGCACATACAGTTTGATCCAGAGTGGTCGCCTCTGGCTGTCTTCTCTTTACAGGAGGAAAAGGAGAGAGAGACAGAGGAGAAAAAGAAGAGAAGAACAGAGATGGAAATGGGCAGATATAGAGGGGATGATAGGTTATAGAGACAGACGGGGGTGAGAGCATAGATTGATAGCTGGAGAGGGAGAACGGAGACAGTGAGAGATTAAACTTTTATGATGTCTGCGGTGTAAAGGTTGACTTGGTTTTAGCAATGCAGCAACTCACCTAGCTGTCAAAGGAAAGGCAGCTCGGGAATATCTGACCAAGAGAGCACGTTGTCAATTAGAAGTTGTTTGTACCTCCAAAATAAGAGCTCCACCACTTGAGAAGCTGACACTTAATCTCACAAAGTGACTGCTGCATGATAGGAAAACTTATTTGAACATGTTATTTAAGGTAATAGCTTTTGAAATTTGCTGCCAAAATGTTTTTTTTTTTAATAGAATATAATTAGTGTTAATATAGTGTTTTGTTTAACAATAAATCTTAAATTGGATAACCAGATTAGACTAGAGTAGACGACTATATTAGACTAGACTAGGCTATACATTTTAATAAAATCTTTGTTTTTGACTAGCTGTTAAGCCATAATTCTACTGTCCACGACACCAAACTGTGTGGTTGCCTCATGCTTAACGTGACACTGGACGTGTTTCAATTACGTGTCTTTTTAATTTTTCATATTGCGAGTAAAAGTCGCTGGAGAAACGACTTGTTTCACGGCGGTGCATCGTCAGGTCACGAGCTCAAAAGAGAAATAATTGAAGCGTGTCGATCCGAGAGCGATAAATAGTGCAGCACCTACACTTTTCTCGGACATTGTTTCCCAGCTCCTCTAGAGATGCAGCTCTGCACAGGTCGCTACACTCTGACTGAACCAAGTCTAAACGTCTATTCTGTCAACCTGCAACGGTGTTGGTCTTTTGGACTTTTGCAACTTTTCTGCTGTCAAGAGATAGTGAACAGAGGGTCACTGGTTCGAATCCCAGACTGGCTGCAAAAATCAGAAAAGGAAGAGAAACATTCATAAACTACCGAGCAAAGCAAGTAACCCAAGATTGAATTCAATTGTAGAAGACTTTATAATAACCAGCACTTATAAATGGTGAATTAATCATAACTCAAATGTATTATTTAACGGTTAGCCAGCAAATAATTGATGATTGGATAATGTATTACACTGTTTACTTATTAATAGTAAATTAAATTCTGTAGTGTATTATTTAATCATTGAGTATTGACATGCTAATAACCCAATGAATCATTTATATATTGTTTCATAAATTGAATCAATGATTTTTTGATTGTTAACATTATTTTTCATTCATTTTTATCCCTGTTAAACAGCTTAAATGCTTTACAGACTTTTTTTTATATACTGTAAATGATTAGTCATCAATAATGAACAACTGATGGTTACAATGCTTAGTAAATGTTTAATATGTGGTGTGTAAAACATGAATGAACATTATCCAGGTCCCTATTAATTTAAAATAATAAAACGTAATAATAAAATAATAATAAAAATAAAAAAATAGGATGGAGCTTGGAACTAATATTAACTAGTTGATAAATAGTTAATAAATAAATTAAAATAATGATAATTATTTGATCATTTTATTTTATTATTTTGATAATGATATTTGATAATTAAATAATGATGAATTCACCACTCATTATTGCTCCGTCAATCATCCCTGAGAACTGGTAACCTTGTAACGTTACCAGGCATTAGGAGATGCTGGTAGTGATGCTAGTCAGTCAGCTGTGCCCCGCCGGTGTCTGGACGGCAGCTTGGAAAGGGAACTGCTGAACAGGACGCTGACACTGAGCCGCTCGCAACAGCGTCAGCTTCCCCTCTGTTGCTACTGTCTGTCTACATCCTCAGCATAACGGAGTTGTTTTCTCCACGTTGCTCACACACACATACTCTTTTCTTTACTCTCTCTCCATCTCTCTCTCTTTTTTCTCCATGTCTCCATTGTCTATGGCTGGGTTTCCATCCAAGTGCTTTCATGAGAGTTTTGACGTGTGAAGTTAGAAAAAACCTGTTGGCAACAGCAGATTTTGATATAAAAAATGATGTAAGCTCACTAGACATGGAAACATTTTTATTTTGCTAAAGAAATGGTGCGATAAATAGCGATGGAAACACATTTGAGAGACTCCTCATTAATCCTCCTTGAGATTAATCCTCATGAATGGGTTTGTTGACGTTCAGGAAGCCTGTGCATTCGCTTCGACCCAGCTGACGGTAACGCAACGTTTTGTTTTCAAAGGTTCCCGTAAGATGGGCTTGGCATTTGGATGGAAAATAGGCTTATGTGTGATTGTTCATGTTTCTGTTTTTCTCCTCTCTCCTGCTCCTCTCTCTGACTCTCTCCCCTTTCCTCTCACCTCAATCTCTCGTCACCTCTCATCGCCTCTATGTCCATGCTCCTCTCTCCTCTTCTCTCATCTCCATTTCTTCTGCTTCTATGCTCTCCTCTCTCATTTTCTGCATCTTCGTCCTCTGTGTCATTTTGCATTCTGTCTCTGTCTCTTTCTCTCTCTTTACTCCTACTTTTCTCTCTTTCCTTTCTGTTTTCCCCCAACTTTTTCCTTCCTCTCCTCCCCCTCTTGCTGCTTCTCTCTCTCTCATCCCCCCACTTTCTGTCCTGCTCTCTTGCTCTCTCTGTTGTTTTCACTCTCCCCCTCCCTCCCTGTCTCTCTCTCTCTCTCTGTCTCTCTCTCTCAGATCACAGTGAGTGTGGCTCAGGGGCGAGTGCGGAGTCCCTCTCCCCCCCCTCAGTCCCGCTATAAAAGCTATGCCTACACCCAGGCTGCATATGTCAAGTCGCCTGAGCAAAAGAGGAGGCGTGTTACTGATCAGGTCCGTGTCTCACAACGCTAACACTCCACGCCAAAGTCCATCTGTCTGTCCATCTGTCTGTCCATCTGTCTGTGTGTCTGCCTGCCTTCTATCTCTGTCTCTCTGCCACTGCAAAAAATGTCCTTTCCTCTAGTGTTGTTTGGTCTTTAAAACTGCCCTTTCTTAAAACAGGTGAAACAATCTGTCAACAGGGTGAGATAGTTGCACTTGTTTCAAAGAATTTTGTCTTTTTTTCTTCTTCCGTGCAGGTATCTGCCTTCTTTCAAGATACTGATGTTTTGTTTGTTGAAAATTCTGCATTGGAAACAAGTGGAATTATTTAATTGGCAAAATATTTCACTTGTTTTAAGGAAAATAATAGTTTAAGACTGAATATAAGACTAAAGGACATTTTTTGCAGTGTGCCCGTCAGTCTGTTGTGATTTAATTAATGAATTGAAATATATTGCCATTGGGGATTGATGGGATATATTCATTTGAACAATTCATGAAACAGAAGTGATGCTATGATGCTAAACAGAAATATGATTATGGGGTCTGTCTAGAAGTGGTGATACGGAAGGCAATTTTCTGGGCGAAGTTGAAGGACATTCCCAATCCCATTCCAATATCTATTCCTGGTATCCAGAAGTTCCTATGTGGGGTTTGGCTGATGCAACTCCCACTGTTGCCCATCAGAGCTGCCCAAAAAGTTGCCCCGTGTATATCACTGCCTTCACACAAACACAGTCTGTCATAACACACTTCTGATTGTGTTTCGGTTGCCGTGACATTTTGCCTCCTATCTGTCACCGTCACAATAGCGCCCACAGCACCCCGAAACACCAAAACACAGTTACATCCTCACATCTTGTTCCCCCTCTTTTATCAGCTTTTACTTGACTTTTTTTTTTTAACTTCTTTTTACATATTTCCTCTCTATTCCAAACCGTAACATTTCGAAACGTTCATGCCACACAGATGTAGTTATGCAGTTTCTAAGCCGGCACCCTGCACTGTTTCGCTAAAAGTGGCCCCCTAATTTCCTCCCCCCCCCCCGACTGGCGCTGGAACGTTTTCAGAGAGCGTGTCAAATATTTAATGCACTGGCGGGGTGCTTGACTTAACTTGGCTCGCGCTCAAAAGGCTTCACAAGAAAAGATAATTTGTCAGATAAGCTTTATTCAAGCACTCCCACTGCGCTTTGAAACGCATGATGTCAAGTGTACTGTAACAGCCCCCATGCAAAAAAAAAATCCCGCGGCGTCTCAATAAAGTTTTTTTCCTTTCAAGAACATGGGTAATTTTCTCCATTCATGCCATTGTAGTTTTGACGTTTTGTCCTTGGGTTTTTGCTCCGACAAAGGATGGTGGATCTATGTTCCAACGCCAGGCTGTCGCTACACAACAGGCAAAATTTGATGTCCTTATAGATCGACACAAAGAGGGAAAAACGCTCACAGCTTATAGATTTCCATGTTTTATATATATATTTTTTTATATTTTTGACGGACTGTCATATCATAAGTGCCAAATTAAACCAATTTCTCTGTCTCCACTGTCAAAGATAAAACCTGACGAGTTTGTGATGTCAGAAAATGACAGCGGCAGCGAGGCTAGGCGGTTAGCTCTAGCCCTGGATGGGCCTTTTCACCACCTTATTACCAGAGAGAACGGAGTGAAAGAGTGAGTGTGAAGCACAGATAAAGAGAGAGAAGTTGTTAGTGTCCAGATCAGCAGCGGTCACACAGAGACTGAGAGGGAGAGAGAGAGAGAGAGGGGGGAGAGAGAGAGGGAGGACAAGTGATTACGGTTGGATAAGGGCCAGAACTGCTTGTCAGCACCGGTAATGGCTTACACTAACAGGCCTCTCTGTTTTCTATTCTACTCATCTCTCTGCCTCTCTGCCCCCTCTTCTGTCACTTTTAACTCCCTCTCTTGACTACCTTTCTCTACCATCTCTTTCTCTACCATCTCTCTCTCTACCATCTCTCTCTCTACCATCTCTTTCTCTCTTTTTTTCTCTCGTTCCCTCCCCTGATCCCCCACAACACCCTCCATCCCTGCCCCATATCCCTCTATCTAACCCTCCCTCCCTCACATCCATCCATTCTTCTCTGCATCCGCCCTCCGCCCCCCTCCCTCTCTAGTTCCTGAGTCCCAGTCAGGAGGAGCTGCAGCGGGGCCTCAGTCCTCTGCCTCCGGGCTCCACCAGCCTGGAGAGCTACCAGGCTGCACTGGAGGAGGTATGCTGCTCTGATGATGATGATGATGATGATGATGATGATAAAAAGTATATTTCACAGCCTTCTGCTTTGAAGTACAGTGTGTCATTTTGAGTAACACTGCTGTCATTTTGTTTTGGGAGGTGTTGACGTGGCTGCTGTCGGCCGAAGACGGGCTCCAGGCCCAGCCTCCCATCTCCGGCCACGTGGAGGAGGTGAAAGAGCAGTTCCACACACATGAGGTATGACGGTAAATAAAAAGGGTACTAACTATCACCTCCAGTTGGTGATCATCGTCAATGAGGCAAACAAACACCAATATCAACTCAAATCAGCAACATCAGATTCTTTACTAGACCACAAAATGGATTTTATGCCACAAAAATGCATACAATTCCCAGAATTCCATGCAGTAAATTCACAATGACTGAAGAAATCTGTCTTGTTTTTTTAAATATACTTTGTTGTGGCGCTTTATTTCCTATGCACATGAGGTTATTAGATTGCTGTGGATGCAGACATCAGCTGTAATGCTGTGTGGTTCCCTCACTAAACGATATATTGACGTCTATGAATGCTAGGCTATGCATCTCTATGTGACAGCACTGTTGTTGTTGTTGTTGCTGCATACTGGAGAATGTTTGCCTTCTGTGCTTTCAAACCTTGTCGTATGGAGGTGTTGCAATACACTTTGCGCGGACATTGAGAGCCATATGGAAAACCGGAGGTTAAAAAGAGGTTAGAGTAATAACAATCATCAAGCCATAATGGAGCAGAGAAAAAAGAGCTGATACAAGCACACCGCGTCCAATAACAGGGAAAATGGTGCAGTTAAAGAAAAAGAACGGCCTGTTCCTCCACGCCACTGAATGGAGAGGCTTGAAAAGACGGCAGGAACGTGACCCATCACCTAAAACAATGGTTTGCTGGAGGAAGGTGAACAAAAAGCTACACAAAGCTTGTAAAAGCAGCACGCGGCAAATGACGATATATCAAACAGTCCCACGAAGAGTATCAGACATTATTTTCCCCCCAGAGTGAATCACTTTTTGACATTTTAGGCATCTAAAGCAACTCTGGAGCAATTTACCAAGAAGTGCAACAGTAGAAAAAGCGTAAATTCCTAGATTACTAAAAGTGTAGACAACCAAAATTAGAGTGCAAAGAGTGCAAAGGTCAGGGGGCCCTCAGAGCCCTGACAGTATTCCTGTGCAAAAAAAACCCTTTTCCGTGTTAATAAGTGTTGATTTTTCAGCGATAATGAGTTGACAGGTCTTTTGCTCGCTAATAGAGCTGGTATGGCTCTGGGGCAGCTGTTCAAAACCGTTTCAAAGTGTTAATTAACTCTGATTGGTGTAGACTAACACCGGCGCGGTGTTATTAACATCGACGGTTTTTTCTTGCGTAAGAGCAAAGTTCAGAGCTAAGGAGAGAGGTAGAAGAGAGGGAGATGTGAGGTGAACGTGAAGAGAAAGCTGGTGGATATGGATACAAAATGTGTCCGTCTCTCTCTCTCTCTCTCTCTCTCTCTCGACAGGGTTACATGGTGGAGCTGACCTCCCACCAGGGCAGCGTGGGGCGGGTCCTCCGGGCCGGCACCGCCCTCCTGGGGGAGGGGCATCTGAGCGACGAGGAGGACTCGGAAGTGAGGGAGCAGATGAACCTGCTCAACTCCCGGTGGGAACACCTGAGAGTGGCTAGCATGGAGCGGCAGAGCAGGTAGATAAAACACACACACACACACACACACACACACATAGATGCATGCAGGCTGGGGGACTGCCATGTCTACCACTACCACCTATCAGTACCTTTCTCCCCCAGACTCCACGAGGTCCTGATGGACTTGCAACACCAGCAGCTGAAGCAGCTCACCGATTGGTTGGACGTGACGGAGGGGCGGATCAAGAAGATGGGGGCTCAGCCACTGGGTCCTGACCTGGAAGACATCAAGCACCAGGTGGAAGAGCACAAGGTAGGCGGCCGGTTTTGGCACTTACATGTTTAACCTTTTTGGAAGAACGTTTTCATTCCTCAGTCCATCTATAGGTTTGATAGGGTTTAGCATGTAGGGCAACAGAGTGGCGTAGTGACAGCAAGCATCTGCCCTGCTGAAGTGTCCTTGAGCAAGACACTGAATCTCTACCAGAGTTGCTGTGAAAAGGGAATATCTCCTTCAGGGATTAATCATCAGCTATAGGATTTCATGAGCCATCAATCACCAATATCGGCCACTTTGGGGACCAATATAGTCACCACCACTCATTTAGTTGAGTTAAACCTAGCTTCAAGTAGACCCCAGTAATATTTAGTTTTGTGTCAATTCCCCTGCTGCACACCAGAAGCTCCTTTTGACTGGGATTGCAACCGGTAGAGAAATCATATGTCACTTTGTGAAACCGGGTGCTTTCAGAAACACTTTGGGAATTGATTGCTAGTCAGGAGCCGCCAGTCGGGAGTTGAAAGAGCGTGATCATTTTTTGGAGATTTTGTTTCCAGCTTGCACATCTGTCCCCGGTTTATGTATATGTGTGTGTGTGTGTGTGTGTGTGTGTGTGTGTGTGTGTGTGTGTGTCGCAGCTCTTGCAGGAGGACCTGGAGTTGGAGCAGGTGAGGGTGAACTCTCTGACCCACATGGTGGTGGTGGTGGACGAGAACAACGGAGACAGCGCCACCGCTGCCTTGGAGAGCAAACTGCAGGTAGGGATGCAGCACGCACACGCACATACGCACACACACACACACACACACACACGCTCAATTACACACTTACAATACACACACCACACACAATTTGCTGATCACAGAGATTGCTGTGAACATTCGTGGGAAGACAAATACCTTGTGGACTAATTTACTTTGGTGTTTTCTCTTTTTAAATATATATTTTTTTAGTTTCTCTCTCTCTTCCTTCCTCTCTCTCTCTCTCAGTGGGAGTGGGCTCAGCAGACTAGAGTGTTGTGTTTCTTGGGGAAAACAGATTGAACGGGAGATAGTTTTGTCTTTCGTGTTGTGCAGTAATTAGATCTTGCTAGCAAGATGTACTGGCCCGTGCGCGCGTGTGTGTGTGTGTGTGTGTGTGTGTGTGTGCCCAGAGTGTTTGCCGGCATGCATTCTTTTATGCATGCTCGGATTGGATGTGTGTGTGTGCGTGTGTGTGCGTGTGTTGTAGCTCTTGCTCGCTGTTGATTTAGTTTGCTCTGTAAGTTATCATCACACACACTAAAGCCAGGAGCTAGACTTTCGCTGCCTGTTTGTGGCGGTTATTTCTCCTCGCTTGTCTTAGCCAGTGATGTATGGGCTTTAGTTCCCCTTGTTAACTCCCTTACTCGGCAAAGAATAAATCTTAAATCTATTAAAACAACAGCGGGTGATTTTCGCAGCTTTCTAACACCCAAGTCTTAATTGCGGCGTGGTGTCGCCGCACTACTGGCTCTGTCCCGCGGATGCTTTGTTTGAAGATATTTTCTTCTCACTTAACCTACCGGGGTCTTCACTGTTGTCGGTGTCGATTCATACATGTGCACCGATATACATGAAAGCAGCCGAGTCACTGTGGAGATGATGAAATATCACATGACATCCCGCTGCTTCTGTTCTGAACCGAGGCTTTAATGTGTTGTGGGTGCTGCAGGGTGGGGGCTGCAGGGTAGCCTCATCATTACAGAGCCACCATGTTGGCAAGCATCCACCCCCATCCTTGAGCAATACACTGAAAACCTACCGAGTCCAGGGCAACTGTTCTGTAGCTGTGTGTGTGTGTGTGTGTGTGAACGGTATCCGGTACAAGTAAAGCTTCGCATTAAAGGTTTTTGTGGATAAAATCGAAGTAAAATAGACTCTATTTTCAGTTACAGTGGGTTGTGAAAGTGGGAAAGAAGCTTTTTTCATTCTTTTTTTCATGTTCAGTCTTGTCAGATAGTACTGATGCTGACCGGCTTTAAGAGCAACCTGGAGTTCTCTGGATTTGTCATTGTCAAATGAAATGTCACAACAACCACTGGTGTTTTGTTCTGCATTTCCACTGTGAGCTGCTTTAGCATTTGCTTTACCCCTCCCCCCCTCCCCCCCCTCCCACCCCTCTCTGTTTTTGACAAGTAACTTACCAGGCTGCTGAAAGGGTTTTTTGTTTTCTTGGCGAATTCAGAATTCATCAGCTAATGATTCTCATATCAAGAGTAAGAATGAGACGATCCTTGTGGAGGGCACGTTGAAACAGGATGCTCGTGCTGGAGAAGCTGTGCGGAGGTGTGACGGTGGTATAACTTTGGGAGGAGACGGGCAGGCGAAAGGCGAGAGAAGCGATGTGGTAAAGGGTGCGTAGTCGGGTGATATTCCCGAACAGGACGATTTGCACGTGACCGGCATTCCCGTCAGCCATTCCCATCCCAACGTGCTGCATCGCCGTCGGGGGAAAGGAAATGACTCCGATATGAGAATCTCTCCTCCACCAAAGTTTGGTCGCAAAGTCTTTTTTCCCCAAAAAACATTTGTGCATGAATGTATTAATGACACGACGGCGCGGTGGGGTATCTTGAATTATTCACCATGTCGTATTAAGCAATTACAACGCTGAACACAAATCATCACGCTTGCATACAAAGTACAATCACACTGAAGATGAACACTTTTTTTGTTTTTTCAGCGACTAGACTTTTTTTTTGTGTGGACTTTGCTAAATAGAAGATAAGAGAGATGAAGAGAGATGAGAGAACGTTGCGTGCCAGGATGTAAAAATGCAGATTTAAGGTGCCTCCCTGGTTTCTCCCCGCTGTTCAACTGTCACTTGGATTAATTACAGACCATTCATTTTAAGATTAACCTGCTGAGACACTCTCTCTCTCTCTCTCTCTCTCTCTCTCTCTCTCTCCACGTGTCTACCTCCTCGTCTCCCTCTTTTTCTTCTTTTTCTGCATCTCGTTCCGTCTTTTCCTTTTCTCCCTCGTCCCCCTTCTCTCTCTCTTTGTCACTCTGATGTCTTTGTTCAATGGACAGTGTGTTTTCCCTTCACTAGTAAAACGGAACGGACCCCTTTTACTAGCCTACGACCTGCTGCCAATACTCCAACACAATGGTGACACAAAAAATAAGACTTTTACAGCTCACTGTGTGTGTGTGTGTGTGTGTGTGTGTGTGTGTGTGTGTGTGTGTGTGTAGGTGCTAGGTGACCGCTGGGCAGCTATCTGTAAATGGACAGAAGAACGCTGGATTCTGCTGCAGGAGATCCTGCTGAAATGGCAGCACTTCACAAATGAACAGGTATGGCTTTGTGTGTGTGTGTGTGTGTGTGTGTGTGTGTGTGTGTGTGTGTGTGTGTGTGTGTGTGTGTGTGTGTGTGTGCTAGCAATGTGTATTAGCAGTATTACTGCATGTATGATGAGATGAGTTCATCCAGATAGTGCCTATAGTCCCACTAAAGACAAACTCTAAGATGGAACAAACTTCACATGATGTCATCATGACAAGTTAGATCAACCAATGAAGGTGCAAGAGTCGCTGAAGTACAACCACTGTTCCTCACAACAACTGCATGGAAAATATAAACCAAAAATGAGGCAGAACCTTTGGGCACATGCCTCAATGTCTCTAAAAGGAGTTTAGAAATGGTCAGACCTGTTGACTAGCAGACCTTACTCAATTCAGTTCAGATCAATTCTAGCTGATCATCAATGTTCACTTTAAATGAGGAAGAGTCAGATTATGTGGCTGCAGTGTGAATCCCAGTTCCTAGCGATTGTGATCATGATTAGTAACAAGTTAATAGTTTTGATGACTTGAGGAATAAAATGACTTCACTGCATTTGCTAATTTTGACTACAGCAGGCATCGTAAAGGAAATGAAATGCGGCATTAGATCTAATTTTCCAATATTTATTGATTTATATGATTGAAGATTCAAGCTGACTGAGTACATAGACATCAAATATTTGTCGACTTATGTATTATTTGCATCGTCCGGGTGCAAAACAGAACTGTGTTTGGAGTAAACGAACGAGGACATTTTGTCTGTTCTCTTCTGAGGGAATTTTTCTAGTTTCAGAATCAGGGCTTTCAGGTTTCAGGCTGGGGTAAGGATTAAAGTCAGCCATGTAGTGGTGAGGCTGATGTTCGGATAAGGGAATGAATGTAATCAGTGAATCAAAAATGTGTGTGTGTGTGCGTGCATTCTAGCTATTTCTGAAAAAAGTAATGGCAATATCTCTACATTAAAAGGTTCTAGTAGTACACTGGGATCTGATACTGTTTAAAAATCTGTGTATATATACTATACTATATACATTTTGTTTACTAAGTTGATATTTCTGATTCAAGAGTACATTATTTAGAACTGGTATGAATCAACATTTTTAGATCTTTGAGAAATGTTTGTGTGAAATTGAAATATATCTGAATATCTTTGTTCTCACCATTTGGTATTGTTTTATCAAAAAAACATATATTTCATTCAAATATTAACACACGCATGCCCCTAATACACAGTGTGAATTGTTTTGGTCTTTTAACGCCTAATACCAGATATTGACTGAATGAATATGGTCATTATGGTCATGGTTATTGTCGCTACTGCTGGTGCTTTAACTTTGAAAGGACTTCTGTTGAAAAATATTTTTGTTGATGAATTAAATAATTTTTTTAAATGATGTAATCTCGTTTGAGAAATATCAGTTTGTATTAGTTTTTGATAAATGATAGTGGACTCAGACTCTTGGACCCCGCTGTAACTAATGTGCTCAAAATCTTTGGACTGGGGGGCCTCAGGGGCCCATTTGATGAAGCGTGATTACTCAACTCGAAAGATTCATCATGAAATAACCTCTCCAGTGTGCTTCATAATGAGAGATCATTGGCTGGGATGGCTTCGAGACACCCATAAGAACCGGGACCCAAATTTAATTTGATTAATTATTAAAAACATCAGGAAATACATTGAATTCAATTTTCACTGTTCTCTGGCTAACTGCCTCTTCAAGTACCTCCCCGGGCTTCGGTTCAGAATTAACTGCCCGATAACAGAAATATTCACCAGCGCAGTTTGCAGTGTAATCCCTACCGAGGAGGAGATCCTGTCACAGACAATGGCTCTGCTGTGAGCCGTTCACCGACCTTAGGAGGATGCTGCAGTGAAAGGAGCACCAGCTTCTTCATGATGAGCAAAGATTTCTCTCTCCTCTCGCTCCTTCTCTTCCTCCTTCATTTCCTCCTCCCCTGCTTCCTTCCTGTGTCCTCTCCTCATTCTTCTTCCATCCATCCTTCTTCACACCCTCTTTGTTCTCCTCTCCTCTCCCCTCTCAGTGTTTGTTTGACTCCTGGCTGACTCAGAAGGAGGAGCTGGTTCGCTCCATCAAGACCTCTAACCTGAAGGACCAGGCAGAGATGGTGGCCTGCCTCCGCCGGCTGGCTGTGAGTTTCCCTCAAACACAATAGCAAAGTCTGCGTGCTTTCTACATGTACCTAATCTTCCTGTATACCTGTGTGTGTCCCACCAGACGGTGAAGGGGGAAATGGAGGTGAAGCGTCCTACCATGGACAAGCTGTGCTCCATGAGCCAGGACCTGCTGTCCAGCGTCAAGAACAAGGAGGTGGCCAGCAAACTGGAGGCCAGACTGGACAGCTTCGCCCAGCGCTGGGACCGACTGGTCCAGAGCCTGGAGACGAGCAGTTCCCAGGTACCACACACACAGATTCAAGATACAATAGTTTATTCAATAGTTTACTGCCATATCTACCAGGTTGCCAGGAATTTGTCCCAGTGTGCCTTGCTTTTATATGATGTTTATGCCCTTAACATCGGGCCAGGGACTGCAGATGAAAACGAGCCTTTCATCCTCCTGTGGTGGGGAAACGTGTTCCTCTCACGTTTCATTCATAGAGCATGTACACATTATGCTCATTTCGTCCAGGCTGTAAAAGTAAAAAGTAAAATCCAGTGAAATAAAATGAAATCCTAGTGATCGGTAGGGTCCCGACCCAACAAGTTCAATACTCGCAGGATTCCTCAGGATGGGTTGCTGCGACGAAACGGAGACCGGGTCCCGATCGTCCTAAGCCGTCCTTCCAGAGGGACAGAGACAGATAAATGAATTGGCTGGGTGACAGGGGGGAGGGGAGGTGGGAGCTGATCACAGCTATACCAAACAGTGATGGAAAAGGTGACACTTTCAATAACAGCACGATAGAAGCAGACACACACACACACATACACACACACACACAGACACAGTAGCAGACATAACCTAGGCACGAACAGGTGCACTGAACAAGAACAGGGGATCCACATATACTGCACACACACACCTTCTGTAATAGCACGCATGATGGCATACATAACAACACACACACACACATTTTCACACGTCTGTCAAATTTTTTCGTCTATTATCACTTGTCTTATATTTTGTTCACCCCCCCATTTTCTCACCCCCTAAATACTGAAGATATTTCTCTCTCTGTATCTCTCTCTCTCTCTCTCTCTCTCTCTCTCTCTTTCTCTCTCTCTGTTACTTGTCTAGTATAATCAGTCAGATAATTAGTGAACTGACCTCTGCAGGCACACTGAGTCTTCACAATCTCAGCAGTAATAGACACACATACACACACACACATGTGCGTTTCCATGGTAGCGAGGCTATCCCAGTAGTTGCACTAGCTGCTTAACTGTCATTAGGGCTCTTTCCTGCTGACACACACACACACACACACCGAATGTTATCACAAGCAAACAGTAAACGACTCCCTTCATTAGATTAAGCTAAGCTAAAAACCAAACGCTTTCATGTGAGCCTGCACATGTGCATATGCATGGGCACACACACACACACACACACACACACACACACATATATTCCCACACACACGTTCCTTAACATGCACACTCTAATGCCTAATACATTCACGAAGGCATGCCAGTTACTTGTCCACTATAATCAGTCAGACATTTAGTAAACGGAGGCTTTAATACAAACACACACACACACACACACACACACACACACACACACACACACACATTCAATTCAGTGTAGCTTTATGTGTCAAGTTTTTCACCGTATCTAAATTGGTAACATTTATTCAGCACACAATGCTCATTATACTGAAACTGCAGCATTGTGGATATGAAACACTGTTCAATATAACAAACTAACACACACACACACACACACACACACACACACACACAGAAAGGCAGTACACAAACAGACACACAACAGCAGGCTTGCACACTCACTCATTCTCATTCACCATTTCCTAACCCTTTCTTTTTCTCTCTCTCTCTCTCTCTCTCTCTCTCTCTCTCTCTCTCTCTCTCTCTCTCTCTCTCTCTCTCTCTCACACACACACACATATTTGTAGTTGTTGATGAGATCCCCTAGGCATCTTGGTTTATATATTTGTTGTGATGATTTACGATTTTATTTACCTGATCGTCTCTCAAGGACTTTGTGTGTGTGTGTGTGTGTGTGTGTGTGTGTGTGTGTGTGCTCAGACAGCTGTGTGTGACAGCTGTGTATTAAATAGTGATTTGGGATTTGTGTGATTTTGACAGATTCTTGTGACCTGACATTATAAGCCTGTTGTTGGGTGAAATTTGTCTAAGGAGTGTGTATGTGAAAGTGTGTGTGTGTGTGTGTGTGTGTGTACTGAACAAGTATGTGTGCTTCTTCCATTACACCTAATCTTATATATGTGTGTGTGTGTGTGTGTGTGTGTGTGTGTGTGCACCTCCCAGCTCTCGTCCAGTGTCAGCGCGGTGCAGTCTGAGCTGACCCACTCCGTCACGGCGACCGTTACCAAGGTAACGACACGGGAGAAGGTGACGGCCATGCGCCAGACCCGAGAGTCGCCGCCACCACAGAAGAAGAGACAAGTTGTTGTGGATTCTGAACTCAGGAAAAGGTGTGTGTGTGTGTGTGTGTGTGTGTGTGTGTGTGTGCATATATATATTACTATACTCATGAGGACACGTTTGAGCAATCAATCATTATCATCAAAATCTGACCCTCAACATTTTCTAACCCTCATGTGAAACATTCAGTTTCATGCACTCCTTTCTGATGTCTTACCTCAGCAGGTAGGTGACGACACACTAGGCAATACCTTTGATGATGGACGTAAAAAACATAATCTTTAATAGTAAACTGCACTAGCAAGGTGTATCTAAAAGTAGTAATGGAGTAGTTTCAGATGTATCCCTAATAGTGAATTTCATGACTTTTGTTTTGAAGTACTCTGGCTGGGAATGAGACTAATGTTCTCCGTGATGTTTTGCAAATAAGCTTTGTTAAAAGGTTACAGAGACAATAACGGACCCTGATTGGCTGACAGAATCACACCAGCTGCTCTAATTCGAACGAGGCAAACCTGATGATTGGATTTTGACAATTCTTTAGTGAGGGGAGCCAATCAAGACTTTACTGGAGTTAGTCCTTTTTGTCTTTCATCATAAGGAAAAGTAGTGAACAAGGCATTCTTTAAAATGAGTGTGTGTGTGTGTGTGTGTGTGTGTGTGTGTGCGTGTGCCCTCAGGTTTGACGTAGACTTCACGGAGCTCCACAGCTACATGACTCGCGGCGAGGCCATCCTGCAGAGCCCCGAGTTCTCCGTGTCACGCAAGGAGGGCAGCGTTCAAGAGCTGCACGACAAAGTGCTGGTAAATAGGCCCGCGTTTGAAGTCTCCACAGGGTTTGGAGCATTCCCTCTCCGGTATCTCGCTGCAGTGCCGTGTGATGTGGAAATTGCAAGGTTCCATCTGACAATTTGGTCAAAGATGAGTTTTTGATATAGCAGCCCGTACCTGAGAGGGGCGGTCTTTGTTGTGGCGATGGATGCAGCGGTGATGCGGCTTGGTCTGAGGTGCATTCACAGGCATCGCTGAAGTCAACATCATCACAGTAAAGAACGCTTTTACTCAACTAACTCCCTGCTTACCACAGGTGTTGTCATAGCAACTATTAAAGCACGGCTAGCTGTGCTTCATGGGAATTATGAGCTCTTTGGCCAATCAGATTGCTTGGCAGGACCTATACCTTTATATATACTGTAGCTAAACAAATAGGCCTTTACTTTCGATTAGAGGCTGCAAACTGTTTTATCAACAAGTAACAAACAATGTGTACATACATGCACATTCATAAAGGATGAGAAATATTTAACAAACGTTAACAAATGGTTTGTTTTCAACATTTTAGATTAAGGGGTTGCAGAAACCTGAACTGTTTAACAGCATTTCAGAAACGTACTAACAAACAATCTATGATACATGAGTGAAACTTCACATATAGTCCAGTGCAACAGTTTGCAGTTTATGGAGCATTCTGGCATTGCATGTACATCATTTGAAAAAAATAATAATTTCTTTATGGGTGTATATACTGTGAATCAAGTGGGTAATGATGTACGAATGGTGTATTACTATTCTACTATTAATAGTATTCTTCACTTCATCAGATATAATATTGAACTCATGAACTAACGAATGATGCACTACTTGTTGTAAGATTTGAGATGTTTTGCCTCTCCATCTTTTGCCTTTTAAAAACCGTCCAAAACAATAGGGTATAACAGATCATATCAGAGAGCAAAGCAAATTGATTTTCTACTTCACACGCACAGAAGGGATGCTGGATCTGTCTAATGTGTTATTTCAATCAGCCTATATTGTTCAATAGCAGTAGGTGTAGTGTTCAGAATGAGCATCGCCAGGCAAAGTGTGTTAGAGGCTGACTCATCGCAAGGTATAGCGGGTAACTGTAACTTTTCATTTTGATTGATTGTATTTGAGGAGTACAAATATTTGGCTTATTGGAAATGGTACGCTACTTATACACACCAGGACAGAGGTGAAACAGTCCATCTGTTATCCTGAAAGCTTTTTGTTGTTCAGGCAAAAAAATGACCGGACGTGTTTGCGTCTGTCTTGAATGTCACAGCAGACTAAGATCAGAGCTTGATGAAAACCGCAAGACCTCTTATTCTCTGGGAGCAACACTCTCTCGGATTGGACATTGATTTTTTTTTGTATGTTTTCAATTTCTCTATGTAAAAAAAAAAGTATCTATCCTTTTCTCTCTCTCTCTCTCTCTCTCTCTCTCTCTCTCTCTCTCTCTCAGGCGATAGAGAGAGAGAGACCAGAGAAGTACCGAAAGCTTCAGGAGGCGACACGCACGGCGCAGACCCTATTCGAGCAGGGTAACACACACTCAGACGCACACACGCCACGCGCACACACACACACACGCCCCGTCTGTCCCCATGGCAACGCCTCCACCTGTCCCACCCTCTCTCCTTGTCTCCATAGAAACACTGATAGAGAGAGAAAGAGACAGAGAGA
Source organism: Hoplostethus atlanticus (assembly GCA_034670405.1). Classification (NCBI taxonomy): domain Eukaryota; kingdom Metazoa; phylum Chordata; class Actinopteri; order Trachichthyiformes; family Trachichthyidae; genus Hoplostethus; species Hoplostethus atlanticus. The sequence continues at coordinate 5,249,541 of JAXDDX010000019.1, forward strand.
GACGTTTCTTCTCGTCCGTCCTCTCCTCTCTCCTCTGTCCTTGTACCATTTTTGGGGGGGGGGGAGTCTGAAAGCACAGAAGAATTCAATGCATCATTTTTGCTATTCATTTTTTGTTTTTTTTTCATTCCCTGTATTTCCTGTTGCTCCTCTAACCTTCATCCAAACAAAACCAGAACATCCCTCAACTTACTGAACAGGGGTGTGTGTGTGTGTGTGTGTGTGTGTGTGTGTGTGTGTGTGTGGAAGAGAGTGAGCGAGAGAAAAAGATAATTTGTGTTTACGCCCATTTGTGTGTGTGTGTGTGTGTGTGTGTGTGTGTTCCATCTGCACTGTGGCCCCTTGACCCTCGAACTCCTTACTCACCGTTACTTGTGAATGCTGCTAATGTCGAAAAATCAAAGCTTATTCTGCCGTTGAGTTCATTGTAGGCGAACGCGTGAAATATAAACGGGAGCATAATAGAGCGATAATTACAGGAAGAAGCAATCTCAAGCGAGGCGTGCGTGTCTCGTCTGCTCCCTGAGAATGAGACGTGCAAGTCCAGTTATCCTCCGGTGATAGGTTTCAGGTTGCCCTTTACAGAGAGGAGCCTCCATCCGTCTTTGTGCAACGGCAACATTGATTTCCCCAGAAACTCTTGGAGGCATTACGCTGTTTTACCTGCATCTTTAATAAGCCATTTACATCAAAAAATGTCAATTACTGGTCTGTGTGTGTGTGTGTCTGGGTGTGTGTGTGTGTGTGTGTGTGTGTGTGTAAGCCCTTGTTTTCAATAGGCAGGCAGATTTTATTATTGATGTACTTGATAATTTGTGCAAAATATCAGCAGCTTCCCTCTCCTCTCCTACAGATGACATTCACCAAATGCTGTGTGTGTGCTTGTCTGCTCGTGTGTGTGTGTGTGTGTGTGCTTGTCTGCTCGTGTGTGTGTGTGTGTGTGTGTGTAAGTAACCCTTTCTGTCTGTGTTCAGAGGGCAGTCGTGCTGATGACATTGCCCAGGCAGCAGAGCAGCTGAACCAGCGCTGGGTTGGATTCTGCGCCCTGCTGGCAGAGAGGCTGGCATGGCTGGCTTACCAGTCCAAGGTACACACACACACACACACACACACACACACACACACACACAGAGAGAGAGACACACAGGTTTTTAGCAGTATATCTTCACCCCAGTATGCTGACCCAGGCCCAGTATCACAATACCACACCAGAGAGTGATAAATACCACTTGAAGAGTTTCAATCCCACCATTCGAGACAACACATCGTCCCCAAATGATGCAGGCATCCCTTGGGCTAATCAGGATGCATCATCCGTCCAACCGGGCCGGTGCTGTCTGAGATATCTGTGGATTTAATGCTTAAGATACTTTCCATACTAAGCTGTTTTAAAAGGCTTTAGTGTGGTATCACGCAGCGCTCCTGCAAACTAGGAAACGTTTGCGAAACAAGACATATGTTGTGTGGGTGTTTGCTTGTGGGCATTTAACTGATGCTTGTTTTCTTCCTTTGCAAATGCATGTATGTGACTGTGTGTGTGTGTGTGTGTGTGTGTGTGTGTGTGTGTGTTGCCACCAGGTGCTGGCCTTCTACAGCCTGTATGAGCAGTGTGAGCAGGCCGTGGTCAACAGTGAGAACTGGCTTAAAGTCCAGTCGCCTCCGGCCTCCGAACCAGAGCCGCTGAAAGTACAACTGGACCGATGCAAGGTGAGTGAAATGTGTGTGTGTGTGTGTGTGTGTGTGTGTTTATCTGTGTTTGACGAGGGTCCGAGGTTCAACAGGTTGAGTAAGGAGTATTAAAACTGGCTATTTTTTCCAGTCGGAAAGAAAAAAGAGCGATAGAGGGAAAGAGACAATATGAAATGAGATTGTCTTGTTGTTTGACTCGCTGTCTGTTTTTCCATGCATCTGTCTGTCACAGCACCTCTCTGTAAGTATTGTTTCTGTTCATTCATTCATCTAGAATCCCTGCCGGTTTCCATACCACCTCCTACTGTATGTTTCCATGTTTTCCGGTCCACCATTTGAAAACAGTGACATTTACTCTTACCTTGCTCGCTGCCAAAGAAAGTAAACGATCAGAAGACCCTCAATCCATGTGAAAAGTGGAATTGGGAGTCATACAACTGGCTTTTAAACTTCTTCAGCATCATTTCTTTGCGCGAGGGGCATGACCAAATCCCAAAATTATATTCTCGGCATGTTCTCCATCCTTACAAGTGTGTTTCGACCTTTCTTTATCTAGGGAAAATGTGTTTAGCATGCAGGCTGCTTCACCTTCATCCAGTTACCAGTATTCACATCGGGGAGCTGCCAGGAACTGTCTGGTGTCGGGGGTTAAGTGCCTTGCTCAACAGTCTATGCTGAGGGAGGCCGAGAGCATTACCCATTCACTATCCCTGCCCGGCTTTTTTTCCTTTTTTTTTTCGAGTCACAAGCCGGCTTCTGCTTAAGTTAGCAAACTATTTTTTCCTTTTTTAACTCAACTGTGCCCTTCGATAGTGAGCATCTCACTAGATGTGTGTACTTTGTCATATCTGGTACCTGATATGTAATTCTTCTCGTGGCGTAGGACACCACAATCTGTTCGCACAGTCATAAAAAAAAAAAAACAGTGGAAGCTGGAAACTAGAGGCCCGAAACTCTAATCTGGGATGTTGTACGGATGAAAGGTTCGGAGATGCTTGGCTGACATCACATAAGAGATTTACTTTGGATTACGAGCAGTTCAGTTCCAAACCAGAGAGTCTGCACATTTCCTTAAAAAATAATCCTAACTGCGGTCCACTTGATTCTCTATTGCTACTCTATCTATCACCGATTGATTACCACAATACTGATTCAAACTATACCCAGTAATTGGTTTGATGTTGTAAACCCCTCGGCGTCAGATCCTCTGGTTGCACAGAAGCGATGCGTTTTATTGTTTCCTGCAGCAGCGACATCGGTTTGTTTGGAGTAAACAGAAGTGAAGAACTGGGTAGTTTAGCGTGATCGGCGATAGCCACCGTGGCTGAACAGACAAAGAAAAGAGCGCCACCTACAGAAACTCAAACTCCATCAACAAAAAAAACCAAGGTGAAAAGCCAGGGTTTTATTTGAGGAGGCAACTTGATTATCCGAGCACGTCACTCCTCTGATTAGACTGGATTTCTGAGAGGGTCTGTGGGTTAGCAAGCTCACAGTGTTGCCGGCTTGCATTGACCTATGTAGTTCAAGCAGCATTCACAGATAGATTATGCCCATTTTATATCTCAGTGCACTTCACTCAACATTTTGAAACCTTGGTGATCCAGTGAAAAGCCGACTGAGCGTGCGTACTCTTTTCCAGCAATGCCATTCAATCGTCTTCTACTGTTGGCCAATGAGCAGCTCTACTGAAGTGTCTTGTTTAGGGCCTTTCATTCCATATGATGTACTACATATGAAGTGAAGTGTATTTAGGAACTTTTATTTGTATAGATGTACATATTTCACCAGAGGCGGCCAGCGGCATTGTCCTTGAATCAGGTGAGAGGCGCTCAAGAGCACTTCAGCAGAGTCACGTCGGTTGTGACAGGGATCATGACTTTCTGCATGGTGTGTAGACCTTATTCTCCACCGTGGCCATTTTGAAAATAAGGGCGGGAAATTTGAGCAAGCACAGCCGAGTTATGTCTTACTGATGTGCACCATAGAATTTCATAGATCGCGACGTATTAGAAACAAATGGATCTCAAGAATCCAGAGGGACGTAGGTGTGTGTACATTGGCCTATCAGAGCTAGCTACAAGAATCTAGCCTAGGTAGCTAGCTAAGGGCTAACCGGCTTGTAAACCAGCTAACTTCCCTGTTAGTTCAAGCAGTGGTTTCAAGATTCAAGGAGTTTAATTGTCACATACACACACGAGGTGTGTAGTGAAATGCAAAGTGGCAATGCTTAGCAGAAATGTGCAAAATAACAGGTTCACACTATTTACAATAGACCAACACAATATTTACAATATTTAAGAGCTCTATATAAAAAAACAACACAATATTTACAATAAGAGCACTTTATAAAAAAATATAGTAAAAAAAGGGAAAATTGTATGTGTAATATAAATTATAAATTATGTGTAGTCTTTACCTAAGTGTGTGTGTGCATAAGAGGGGCAGTGTGTGTGTCTTGGTGGGGGCCCTGGTGAGGTCGGAGTTCACAGTCCTGATGGCCTGAGGAAAGAAACTCCGTCTCAGTCTCTCTGTTTTGGCAGCGTGACTACGGAGGCGCTTGCCTGACCGCAGCAGCTGAAACAGTCCGTTGTTGGGGTGGTGAGGATCCTTCATGATCCTGCAGGCTCTGGTTCTGCACCTCCTGGTGTACAAGTCCTGCAGGGTGGGGAGTGTAGTTCCAATAGTGCGCTCAGCCGAACGCACTACTCTCTGCAGAGCCTTCCTGTCCTGAGCGGAGCTGTTGCCAAACCAGGCAGTGATGCTTCCTGTCAGGATGCTCTCCACAGCTCCAGAGTAGAAGGACTGAAGGATCCTCCGGGAGACTTTGAATTTCCTCAGTTGCCTGAGGTGGTAAAGGCGCTGCCTCGCCTTTCTCACCAGAGTGTCAGTGTGTGTGGACCATGTCAGATCTTCGGTGATGTTGACTCCCAGGTATTTATACCTGCTCACCCTCTCCACAGTAGTCCCATTAATCCCCAGTGGTGAGTACGTCCTCTGTTGTTGTGTCCTCCTAAAGTCCACAATCAGCTCCTTAGTTTTGGTGACATTCAGGAGGAGGCTGTTGTCCTGGCACCAGAGTGACAGATCAGCAACTTCCTCCAGGTAGGCCTTCTCGTCGTTGTTGGAGATCAGGCCCACCACCACTGTGTCATCCGCAAACTTAATGATGGTGTTGGAGCTGAACCTGGCCACACAGTCATGTGTGTACAGGGAGTACAGTAGGGGGCTGAGGACGCAACCCTGGGGGGATCCTGTGTTCAGGGTGAGGGGGTTGGAGGTGTGTCTACCCACCCTGACCACCTGGGGCCTGGCGGTCAGGAAGTCCAGGATCCAGGCACACAGGGGGGTGTTCAGTCCCAGCTCAATCAACTTGCCAGCCAGTCTGGTGGGGACTATGGTATTGAAAGCTGAACTATAGTCAATGAACAGCAGTCTCACATAGCCCCCCTTCCGGCTGTCCAGATGAGAGAGTGTGGTGTGCAGTACCTGGGAGACAGCATCATCCGTGGATCTGTTGGGACGATAAGCAAACTGCAGCGGGTCCATGGAGCAAGGGAGGAAGGCGCAGATGTAGTCCTTAATCAGCCTCTCGAAGCATTTCATGACCACCGAGGTGAGGGCCACCGGTCGGTAGTCATTCAAGCATGCTGGAGAAGCATTCTTGGGCACAGGGACAATAGTGGATCTCTTGAAGCAGGCGGGGACCACAGACTCAGCCAGGGAGATGTTGAATATAGTGGTGAACACTGGAGCTAGCTGATTAGCACAGGTCTTCAGTACTCGTCCAGATATGCCATCTGGACCAGCAGCTTTCCTGGTGTTCACCCTCGTCAGAGCCCTCCTCACACTGTGCTCGGTCACAGAGAGTGTGTGTTCATCCCCAGCGGTAGAACTCACTCCGGTTGCGCTAACGGTGATGTTGTTAGCCGGCGAGCTAGCGCTGTTGTTGCTAGCCTCAAACCGTGCATAGAATGAGTTCAGGTCCTCCGCTAGGGATGCGTCGGCACTCACAATTGCGGGGGGTCTGCCCTGGTAGTCCGTTATAGTCCGTAGCCCCTGCCATAGGCGTCTGGTGTCGCGCTGCTCCATCTGCGACTCCACTCTGTCCCTATACCTCCTCTTGGCCTCCTTCACCGCCCTTCTCAGTCCATAGGACGCTGCCTTGTGCTCGTCCATGTTGCCGGATACAAGACCGGAGTTATAGGCAGCAGTGCGGGCGTTCAAAGCGTCGCGGATGGATTTATCAACCCACGGTTTTTGGTTAGGAAAGGACCTAACTTTCACCGTTGGGACGATGTTGTCCACTAGCATTGCTATGAAGCTCGTTACTACTTCCGTAAACTCGCTGACGTCCCTGGAACTGGATTGGAACATGTCCCAGTCGACGTCACGCAGAGCGTCCTGTAGCTCAGCCTCTGATTGGTCAGACCACCGCTTTACGTCCCTCGTCACTACCGCTTCCCGTGCTATCCTTTGTTTATACTCCGGTAGCAGGAAAATGGCGGCATGGTCTGATTTGCCGAACGGAGGGAGAGAGACAGCCTTGTAGCCTCTCTTGAACGGCGTGTAGCAGTGGTCCAACGTTCTTTCCCCTCTGGTAGCACACGTAATGTGCTGATGAAAGTTCGGCATGACTTTTTTTAGGTTCGCCCTATTAAAGTCCCCAGCCACCACCATAGCCGCGTCGGGATGCTTGTTCTGATGCCGACATAACACATCATGTAGGTCCGATAGTGCTACGTCGGTGTCCGCTTGTGGTGGTATGTAGACGGCTGTGGTGATGACCGAGCTGAACTCCCGGGGAAGGTAGAATGGACGGCATGAGATAGTCAGATGTTCCAGGTTCGACGAGCAGGAACGAGAAAGAGTCTTAATGTCCTTGGGGTTGCACCACTTGTTGTTGGTCATGAAGCAAACCCCTCCACCCTTAGATTTGCCAGACTCTTCCGTTCTATCCGCACGGAAAACAGAGAAGGACTCGGTTGGGCATATGGCTCGATCCGGCACCAGCGGGGTCAGCCATGTTTCCGTCAGACAAAAGACGTTACAATCCCTCATGTCCCGTTGGAATCTAATCCTCGCCCTAACATCATCCAACTTATTATCCAGAGACTGGACGTTAGCAAGAAGGATGCTGGGCAGAGGTGGACGGTGGGCTTGAACTCTCAGTCTGTTCCGAATTCCGCTCCGTTTTCCCCGATGTTTCCTCCTTCGTCTCCCCGTAGGTGAGTCTCCACTGTTGTTGTTGTGGCTCGCTCGTACTATCTCTGCCGGCCACGCTGGGTCGATGGGAAAAGTGGACAAAAACCTTTGTTTTGCGCAAAAGTTTATGTCCAAAAGTGTGCTGCGTTCGTAGGATGTTAGTGCCGATGTGTTTGAGCAAAAAAAGATATTAAAAACAACCACAAAAACTAAAAAAACGCACAATCTCCGCGGAGCTACCACGACGGCGTCTAGACACGGCCGCGCCATCTTGTTGTTGTTCTCTAGCTAGCTAATTCGATCACTGTCAGGTCTTCCTGAACTCCTCACTTATGTGCTGAGGAAAGTTAGAAGAGTGTAGAGTTAGGGTAGAGTTTCCCATCCCCAGTTTAAAATGCCTGCCATGGGAATAAAGGTTCACTTGCTGTTCATTGGTCAGCAACAACCTTGGCTTGGGGAAGGAGCCTCAAACACCAGCTTATCCGTTGCTGTTTGAAACCACGGGCGTATTTACTCAGCAAATACAAATGAAAATGAATGAGGATCGGTCCAGGTGAGCTCCGGGACGCAGCGCTAACACACACCAACCTGTCCTTGGACGTAGATTTGAACGCAGCTCGGCGTAACACAATAGCCTAGAGCCAGTACACACACACACACACACACACACACACTCCATACACAACGTTGGGAAAATGCAAAGCCTTTAACACGTCCTCCAGAATATATTCTCCTAAACTGAGGGAGGCGTGTTGCCGCTGGGAAGGTTGTTTCAAAAGTTTGAGTAAATATTTCATTTTCTCTGAAGTATTTCCTGGTTTTTAATATAAGGAGAAAGCCCTGGTATGTATATCTGGTTGTGTGTGTGTGTGTGTGTGTGTGTGTGTGTGTGTGTGTGTGTGTGTGTGCATTTATCTCCTTGCCTGTCTCTGTCTGTGTCTGCAGTGGAAGCAAAAAGCTGGGGGAAAGGAGATCTTAGGAGGAAAATTGAATTCCAATGCCGCTCCATCGCTCTCTCCCACACCTCCCCTCCCTCCCTCCCTCTCTCCATCATTCTCTCTCTCTCTCCTGTTTATTTACCCATCTCTCTTCCCTCCCTCTGTCCATCTCCATTCTCACTCTAATGTTTTGAAAGCTGGCGTCCGTCCATACCTCCATCTCCTACCCCTCCCTCTCTTCTTCTCTCATATCTGTGGAATTAATCCTCTCTCCCCCTCCTCCCCCCCTCTCTCTCTCTCCTTTTCTTCCTCTCTTTTCTAATTTAATTCCCTCACCCTTCCTCTCATTTCTCCCTTTTTGAAGTTTGTTTATTTATCCGAACCTGCTTGCCTCTTCTCTTCTTTTCAATTATCTTTCAATTTTAACGAGATATTATCAAAATGTGTGTGTGTGTGTGGGGGGGGGGGTTACTTGCTGCTCCTTAGGTCGTGACTGAAATGTCATAAAATTCATTTTGATTTGTCATGAAGTTCTGCAAGGTCTCTCTCTCTCTCTCTCTCGCACCATGCTTCAGTTCAGCCCTGATATCTCTCCCCCTTACTCTTTTCTTCTTTTCCTTCTCACTGTTTCTCTCCCACAATCCTCCCTTCTTTTTCTGTCAAGGGCGAATCAGTTCAGCCCTCCCCCCTTTCTCTCTTTCTCTTTTTCTTTTTCACTCTTATCGGAGTTCCTCCTGGACTTTAGAGAAGCTTATGTGGTAAGGTGGGGTGGGTTTTAGGCTCTGTGTGTGTGTGTGTGTGTGTGTGTGGAGGATTAACACACTTTAAAGAGCACACACCAATCTTCCAGAGCAAAGATAAGGTTACGGGAGCCCATTCATACACTGTTCGTATTACCCCCCCCCCCCCCCCCCCTCCCACACACTCCATGTTAGTCGACCAACTCAGAGCATCGATAACAAGTAGAAAACACCCGTCCACTGCAGTGTTGTAAAATAACCACCTCAACAACCAAAACAATGTAAACTACAAGCACAACACACTGTCACAATTGGAAAAAAATAAAAAAATAAATATATATATATATAGAGAGAGAGAGAGAGAGAGTATTATAAAAAATATATATAAAAAATAGTATTCTTCAAGAGTCATGTGATTGCAGTTTTCCACCAGATTTTATGTTTTTCATTGATATTTTGTATTGAAATAGTCAGCCATGCTGCATTCACATTGTGGTGGTATGTGGTAGAGGATGGGATGGTCAGGATGCTGGTTGTTTTCAAGAGGAGTGTGACAGTAAACTTCATCATCGCTGGCAGAAAATGTCAACTACTACGCCTACGGATGCAGCGTGATTTTTATTTTTTTATTTATTTTTGCAGCGGTGAAGATGAACCGGATGTTGAAAGGTGTAGAAAAATGGATATACGCTGCTGTTCTTGTCTCCTTTTGCCTGTGAAGAGAAAGTAGTGAACTTGGTCGGAGCGTTCTTGTTCTCATCGTGCGTTGAGTGTACCGGCAAATTTTGTTTTTCGCCGAGCTTCTTATTCATCTACCGGCACTGTATTTAACCATTTCTGCAAATCATTTTGTTTTTATTGCAATATTATTGTGTACATGGGGGTGGTCAAACCTCTTGTTGATCAAAATCACCATGGCAACGAGTCGCAGTTGAGTCTTTGCGGTTGCCTGGCATCCCGGCCAGTATGGCTTTTTTGTAGGCCACAGTGTGACCGCAGCGTCAGTAGTTATCAGGAGCACTTCCTGGTTTTCCAAACCCAGTTTCATATCTGAGTCATGAAATGTGTCACTTTGGTTTTGCCCTTTTCTTGCCCTCCCTCTCCTCCACCCCCTCTCTCTCCTCCACCCCCTCTGTCTACCTATTTTCCTGTCTGTCGACCTCTTGATCGCTTATCAGTTCAAACCCTGTGTCGTTTCTCTCTCCCTGCCTTCCCCTCTCTCTCCCTCATCACCTCCTCCCTAATCTCACCCTCTCTCTCTCTCTCTCTCCTCGTCCCCGGCAGGAGGAGGTGGCTCGCCTGGCCTCCCTGCAGCCCCAGGTGGACCTCCTGGAGGAGCGTCTGAAGGCGCTGAAGCAGGAGAAGGAAGGGGAGGAGGACCCCTCTGCCTTCTTGGACGCTGACATCAATGCCTTCGAAGAGCACTACCAAGAGGTCCTGGAAGAGCTGAGGGCGAGAGAGAGGCAGCTACACCTGGGTAAGAGAGAGAGAGATACTGATGCAAAAAATGTCTAGAAAGGCCTTTTGGCTTTTGAAAAGAATTACATCACTGGTTTGCACAGAAAGTTGCTCAAGGTTAAAGTCGTGGAGGGATATTTTGAAAGCTGAGATATTTAAATTCTAATGTTAAAAACAACCGTCAATCGACCCTGGCCTCCTACTGTTAATCCAGCGAGTTCGGGAGTGTATCAAGACTCAATCAATGGCTTTTTAAGATGGATATATGTTGCAGTGTACACACACACACACACACACACACACACCCACACCCACACCCAGAGCTCACAGTCAAGCGTCACAAATGACACTAGCATGCTCTCACACAGTGACACGAGATGTGACACACACACACACACACACACACACACACACACACACACACACACACACAATGAACCAAATTGATTGTGAGTGTGTGAAAGACAGCAGCAATAAGGCGTGGAGACACACATAGCTACACACACACACACAAAGTGTCACAAATGACAGATGCAGGAAAAGCCAAGAATAGACCACCCAACACTTTTCATGGCGCTCTTGATAAAATTGCTTGACACATTTCAACATTGACACTAAGCTACTAAGTGTGTGTGTGTGTGTGTACATAATGCATGTGTGAGGTGATACTGATACCATTGCTAGTATTTAGTGTTGGGTTGATACCAGGCTGGGAGAAATCCCCCAGTGTTAAACCCAAATAGTAAAAGCTGAGTTTTCTGCCTATTTCACTCATGGAAAGAAGTTAGATGCATTATTTTGGTCTGACTAACAGTAATGGATCAGATCAGTACTCAGTATTGACTGACACTTAAAGTTTAGTACCTGCTATCCTCGGAGGACCCCCTAAAGTTGTTAAACTATGAAGTAGAGGAAATGACTGTCCCTCAAAACGAAACTATCCTGCTTTCCATGTTTCAATCTGGTGCTGTTGATCATTTCGTAGCGTGGGTGTCACCTTGTCTTTTGTGCAATTTCCAATGTTTTCAAAATCTGGAAACCATCCATTTATTTCCATGTTTCCATCTTTCCAGACTGCTGTTATTTGCATTGCCTTGACAGCTTGCTGTACACAAAGTTTGAATATCAGACAAATTTGGTGTGGCAGACATCTCTACAATACCCACGGCGACAACAACAACAACAACACCACTACACTCAGCACAAATTCTTCCCCTTCCACTGCCGTTGTTGTTGTTGTTGTTAACAAACGGAACAAATGCATTGAGATCAGTGTGAACGCATCGGCAGCCCACAGCGAGGTCTCATAGTGTGGGGCTACGCAGGAATGAAGAGCTCGACTGATTTCAAATTAAGAGCACTAATCCAGTCCACTTGACATGTTACAATCCAGTGTGTGTTGTAGAAGAGAGCTGAAAAAACAACTATTATTATTATTATAGTAGTAGTGTGTTTAAGATGAGGTTGAAAACAAGAGCTCATGCTGAATATGAACAGCGCTTCTCGTTAACACTTTATTTTCCTAATTTCCCAATCCAATCCAATCCAACTTTATTTATAAAGCACATTTAAAACAACACAGTTGACCAAAGTGCTGTACAATCAATCAATCGTAAAAACTTAAAAACACAATAAAACACAAGGACCAGTTTAAGAGACAGAATGACAGTAATATAAAAGCAACAAGACCAAACAAAAAGAAAAATGCAACTCTCATACTGAGTTAAAAGCCAAGGAGTACAAATGTGTTTTGAGGCGAGATTTAAAAGCAGACAATGTAGGGGCCAGCCTAACATGTAGAGGCAGCTCGTTCCAGAGTTTGGGGGCTACAACTGAGCTTAAGCTTTGCCTTAGGTACAACCAGGAGCAACTGATCAGCGGACCTGAGTGACCTTAGTGGAACATATCGCTGTAAAACATCAGAGAGATAAGGTGGAGCTAGCCCATTTAATGACTTGTAAGCAAACAATAAAATCTTAAAATGAATCCTAAAACGTACAGGGAGCCAGTGGAGGGAGGCCAGTACGGGGGAAATGTGCTCTCGCTTGCGCGTTCCTGTTAAAAGACGAGCTGCAGCATTCTGGACCAACTGCAGGCGTGAGAGAGAGGCCTGGCTAACACCAACATACAGGGCATTGCAGTAGTCAAGTCGGGTCGTGATAAAAGCATGTATAACCCTTTCAAAATCGCCAAACGATAAAAAAGACTTGACCTTCGATAAGAGCCTCAGCTGGAAAAAGCTAAGGCTAAGCTAAGCCAGAAGGGAGTTGAAACGTAACCGTTCATTTCATTGGCGGTTTCCTCGACAGAATCGCGACATTATGTACAAATTAGAGGGAGAATGGAGATGGAGTGGAGCTGATAAATACCTGTTGATTTCTTTCAGAGTTTCTGAGAGAGAACAGCGAAATGATGTAGCGGTTAAATGGAAAATGGAGGTCAGTTTGGTTGATGGAGTTGATAAGAAACTGTTGAATAACAGAAGAATCACGTGGGTCACCAAATTGATCTCAGCCATTTGTAATTTGGTAATTCTTTCCAGGAAACTCCTTCAGAAATTAACAATTTATTACCCGCTCCACCAAACGGACCTCTTCCATTTTCTATATATATCTACTGCAAAATTACATGGTTCTTTCTTGGAAACTTGCAAATACATTTCCAGGCACTTATCATCTCCATCAATTGAACAAAGGAATTAACAGTTACATTTCAACTCCTTTCTAGGACATTATTAGTAAATGATGGACCTGGACAATCCAGTGCTTCTCAGTATAACATGATAGCACTACTTGGGCAGCAGAGAGGCACAGGGAGCGAACTGAAGCCCCCCCCCCAGCATCGGCCCTGCTGAAGTGTCCTTGAGCAAGACACTGAATCCCTACCAGGTGCTGTTCTGTAGCCGACCCTGACCTCTGACCTCCCTGTGGAGTGGAGCAAGTGAAAAGAGAATTTCTTCTCCAGGGATCAATAAAGTATCACATTATTATTATTATTATTATTATTATTATTACTTTATGCAACGTGAATGCAACGCAAATGGTGGAAGATGGACGCTCTAAATTCACTCTAGACTTTGCCAGTTGAAAATTTTCATCTTGACTGAGAAATTTGCCAGACGCAATAAAGCGAAAGCCAATCACCTTCAAGCAGCACTCTATACATAGAGTGGGGAGTGGGGATAGAGGGCAAGAGTAGGGATTCAGTGTCTTGCTCAAGGACACTTCAGCAGGGCCGATGCTGGGGGGGGGGGGGGGGCTTCAGTTTGCTCCCTGTGCCTCTCTGCTGCCCAAGTAGTGCTATCATGTTATACTGAGAAGCACTCTATTTTCCAGGTCCATCATTTACTAATAATGTCCTAGAAAGGAGTTGAAATGTAACTGTTAATTCCTTTGTACTTGGGAAAATTGAGGCATTCAATTGATGGAGATGATAAGTACCTGGAAATGTATTTGCAAGTTTCCAAGAAAGAACCATGTAATTTTGCAGTAGATATATATAGAAAATGGAAGAGGTCTGTTTGGTGGAGCGGGTAATAAATTGTTAATTTCTGAAGGAGTTTCCTGGAAAGAATTACCAAATTACAAATGGCTGAGATCAATTTGGTGACCCACGTGATTCTTCTGTTATTCAACAGTTTCTTATCAACTCCATCAACCAAACTGACCTCCATTTTCCATTTAACCGCTACATCATTTCGCGGTTCTCTCTCAGAAACTCTGAAAGAAATCAACAGGTATTTATCAGCTCCACTCCATCTCCATTCTCCCTCTAATTTGTACATAATGTCGCGATTCTGTCAAGGAAACCGCCAATGAAATGAACGGTTACGTTTCAACTCCCTTCTGGGAAATTAGGAAAATAAAGTGTTAACGAGAAGCGCTGTTCATATTCAGCATGAGCTCTTGTTTTCAACCTCATCTTAAACACACTACTACTATAATAATAATAATAGTTGTTTTTTCATCTCTCTTCTACAACACACACTGGATTGTAACATGTCAAGTGGACTGGATTAGTGCTCTTAATTTGAAATCAGTAGAGCTCTTCATTCCTGCGTAGCCCCACACTATGAGACGTCGCTGTGGGCTGCCGATGCGTTCACACTGATCTCAATGCATTTGTTCCGTTTGTTAACAACAACAACAACGGCGGTGGAAGGGGAAGAATTTGTGCTGAGTGTAGTGGTGGTGTTGTTGTTGTTGCCGTGGGTATTGTAGAGATGTCTGCCACACCAAATCTGTCTGATATTCAAACTTTGTGTTTCAGCGGCGGGGAAAGCAGAACTGTCACTTATTTGCCCCCCCCCCCCCGCCTACTATTTACAGTGGGGGGAAAATGTCCATTGGGTATTTGTGAGCAATAGGCCAATGACATCGGCGTACAGAAGAAGACCTTGGCTGTGCTGGCTGCCATGACAACATTTAAAATACAATGCTGAAGCAGAGTTTCAAGCAAAAAAAGCTTAAAGTCCAAGTGATCAAACTCATGAACGTGGTACGCTTTCCTCTTGGTAGACGACCAGTGGGAGCTTTGCCTTTCCATGTCAGTGAGTCATTTTGTCCAATTTGCAGCGCGACTCAGAGCGTGCACGGGTGTACGTGCACGTGCATGCAAGTGTTCGCCGGTATTTGTTCTCTCCGCGGCTTTTCAGAGAAGGAGACTTTAGCGAGATGCAGGCAGGGAAGCGGGAAGCTGCGGCCCGAAAGAAAGACTGAGAGAGAGACAAAGTAAATCAGACAGACGCTGCGACAGAGTGAGAGGTGATAGGTGATGCCTATTTATATCAATGAGAGAGAGATTGAGAGAGAGACAAAGAGAGAGAGAGAGAGAGAGAGAGAGATGATGTTGATGACAGACTGTACTTCTATACTCACTCCGACAGCTTCGTCCCTAGCGCCACTCACTGCACTTCCCTCACCTACTCCAGGGACACACACACACATATCCAACCACACACACACACACACACACACACACACACACACGGGTATTCCTCATAGTTCCTGAGGGCTTTATTAGTCGACAAGCATATAGGAAGGAACTGTCGGTTATTTGAATGATCCTTTTTTCCTCTTGTGGCTTTCTCTCTCTGTCTCTCTTCCTCTAAATTCATTTCAGGTAAGCTTTATTGGCGGGAGTGGAGGAGAACCAATATTGCCAAAGCATTTCAGGATATCGCAAAAGCTGTAGTACGTAACATTTACCGCGAGAGGTGCATCGTAGAGATACAAAAGCAAAAAATGCAGCCAAGGCTCGAAGAACATACAGAAGTACTAGACACTGGGTTACGTTATGTTGCCGGAACCCAGTTGCCCAAACTTTCCGGCAACACACACAGTTTTTTTCCTCTTCACCAAGCACTCTTGAAGAACATGGAACGTATTTGTCATATCCAGGCTATTTGTCCGTCACCGTCACGTATTTTAGACGTTCAAATCAAAGGTGTAACTCTGTCTCCGCCTCATGCAGTTGACACAATCTCAGCTCTCAATCTACAGTGGTGTGATCACTTCTCTCTCTCTCTCTCTCTCTCTCTCTCTCTCTCTCTCTCTCTCTAGTTCTGGAGAGCTTACCTCCGGCTCGCTATAAGGAAACCATATCGATCCTGTTGGCATGGTTACAGCAGTGTGAGGCCAAGCTGGCTATCCCATCCACGGCCGTAACAGAGTATCCTATTATGGAACAAAGGCTGAAGGACATCCAGGTACACACACCCACACACACAGATACACACACACACACACACACACACACACACACACACACAGACGAGTGATGTATTTATTTACTTAACTCTTTGAGAGCATTTGAGTTTTAGAAGTTTTAACAATTCTGCAATTTCGTTGTTTTAGCACTGAGAAATCCACTGAGACACACGGATGTTATATTCTGGTAGATCAACAGTTATTTTCATTTACTTCGGCTGCAGAATTGGTCTCATATTTAAGTCTAACTGGCTTAAAAAGTCTTCAGTTGAACTTGTAGACACCCTGTATTGGTGTAAAGACACGTTGACAGGTTACATAGCACATACTGACGCATACGGTAGAAGAACAACAACAGGACCTCACATATACTTGTGTAGAGAAGTGTAAAGGAACGGTGCAAAATACGCCATTAGCGAGTTATACCATTGAATTGAATCAGAGGCATGAAATAAAGTACAGGCATTGGGGAGTCTACCTTCCTGAGGTGTGAGGTCTGGTTGTGCAGCTCCTGACTCAACGCTAATGCAAGGTTCAGGTTATGGCCATGCTCATACGATCAATACTTCCTGGTTGTATCTTTCGTCTCCAAATCATATAGATAAGATTTTTTTTTTTGCCACTATGCAGACTAAATGTTTTTCACATCTGGTCTTAGTAGGCAGGTATGCAAGGTGATGAGATCACGTAGGAGGTGGGTATACACCTCTCCGTCCACTAGCAGTCCACGGTGATTCGGCTGATAGGTGCATTTACTCTGCATTACTGTGCATACCCTTGACGACTGCTGCTAGCATCTATTTTCCCGTTCCCATAAAAAGCCCAAAGTGGGACAGGCTCTATAACACTGTGACGACGTGTTACACTGTAATCAGCTTTTACTAGGAGTTGTTAAAGTTATATGGCCACTGGCAAAGCCAAACTGCCAAAGCAGCACTCTTTTTTAAAGGATGTTTTTACGCTGCTTTTGGAGGTAGTAGACGGAGGATGGTGACGGGAGAGGGAAGGGCGATGACCCGCCTCGTAAATCACGAGTTGGATTCGGGAACCCCGGGGAAACCTAGCGAGGAAATTGCATGCATCCGATATCCAGAAATCATCTTCGTAAACAAGCGACAACTATATAAGTGTTCATTAAAGAGGCGGGAGCGCGCTTTTTTTCCCCAGCAAGTTTGCTTGGGACAAAAACCCATGACGAAGCACGTTTTTTTATCAACATCACGTGCCCACTCGAGGACAATAAAGTCGAGTCGATTCTTTAAGACGCGTCGCGTTGAGAGGTAAGGTGTCGGTCGGCCCCCCCTATCTCCGCTCACAGGTGTGTTGAAACCGACACGGGCTATATAACGCCTTGATCGATCGCCGCAATATAAACACTGTTGCCTCACCGCACGGCTTTGTTTATGTTGTGATTCAATGCACCCGAGACGTTTTTCCACTCGCGAGTTAACTGAGCTTTTCATCGTATAGTTCAAGTGTGTGACGGCTAACATGAGCTTTACCTGCCAAGTTGTTTCATTTGTACTGTTTGCAATCATTAAAATAACCCCGCTGTGTTTGGAGTTCTGCTGGGTGGTTAAAGCTGCATAAGGCTTAAGTTCAACTCCAGCTCAAGTCTGCAGTATTGATCCAGGATGACTGTACAAACATGTTTTTTTTTTTCCATGTGGCATCGTCTTGGTGAAGAAAGATGTTGCACACATACACGCTACATTCAAACATCAAGGTATTACAAGACATCAAAAGCAAAAAAACGACTTGAAGTCACGCCCTGCTCACTATACTCTACAATCTGGATTTAAAGCAGCAGCGTTAACAGCTAAGGTGGATGCTGAAACAGAGCAGGGGAGGAAATCACTGAAGATAGACTTGCATCCACTTAACAAGCAGGAAGCAAGCTAGTGTTGGGCTGCTGTGTGTGTGTGTGTGTGTGTGTGTGTGTGTGTGTGTGTGTTGGGGGGAGGGGGGGTGGGGGTTGTGTGTGCCTACAACTCTGCAATTATGAAAGGCGGGTGGGGAAAGATCCCAGCGGAGCAAATCAGTCTCTCTGTTTATCACAATATCTACCTAGAGAGAACGCACACGCAAGCATACACACACACACACGCAAACATACACACACACGTGCACAAACGTGCAGACACATACAGGCAAAAACACCCATGTATGCCAGTGCGCGCACAAGCGAGATCACATCCGCACGTACCCACTGCGCACGCACACACACACACACACACACACACACACACACACACACACTCTTTTCATTATGTCAACATTTTTTAATCAGCCTAAAGAAGACAATGTGTTTTGTTTGGTATTACTTAGTTGCTGTTGTTGTGTTTTGTTTTGTTTTTAAGTGTTGATTTTTATCTTCAACTTAACTCAAGGTCACAGGAGAGAGGTAGTGTGTGTGTGTGTGTGTGTGTGTGTGTGTGTGTGTGTCTAAAAGAAAATGACAGAGAAGAGAGAGAGAATGTGTTATTGTGTTACTGTGTGTGTGCGTGCGGGCGGGCGTGCACGTCCCTCTTTAAACCTGATAATGGTCTTGTAGCGTAGCAGGAGGATCAAGCCTTATAGCCTGAGATTAATTAAAGTTGATTGTAGATAATAATTAGAAATTTATTCTGCATACTGATAAGCCTGACTATCATTAATTTTCAGCACCACTGTTTATCCCCCCATAGCTCAGAGAGTGTGTGTGTGTGTGTGTGTGTGTGTGTGTGTGTGTGTGCGCGTGTGTGCGCTTTCTCTCAAGACCCAAATGAAAATATCACCTCTCTACTCTCTACTTGCCTTCTTGTTGAAAACACATCCTGTCAAGTGGGAACGCGTGGCCCAGCTCGTCCCACCGCTTGGTTCAGCTTAACCTACAGCTGGAAGAGAGGCGATGATTAAAAAATCTATAAGCAACATTTTCATAACTTCACGGGAGAAAGATGAGTGAAATGTTATCCTACAGCTACTGTCTGTCAGGCGTTATTAAAACAAAGGTGATTGAGGCGTTCATTAATACCTTTTCCGTTTCAGACGTTTATTACATCTGTGATTGATTTGTGATTTTTGCAGCAGGTGGTGCTAGTAGCGCGCCGGGAGGCTGTCCATCAACCCGGAGAGCGTTATTTAAAAGTCTCTCGTCAAAAAAAACGGGTCCTGACGCCCTCCCCCCGCTCGGCATTCACCGTGACAACAGGCGGAGCGGTGATGAGCTGATGTCCTGTCCCAGAAAGCTAAGCTGGACCGAGCCCACCTCGGTGTGAGCGAGGCTTCCTGTCCCGCCCGTCTCCTCTGCACGTTATCTCATTTGCCAACACTAGCCACTCTAAATTCCTTCTGCACGGCAGGGTGAGCAAAACCAAATGCTTCGAGGAGGCTTTCATTACAGGGACGTAAAGAGTGGCAACCGGGCATCTTGGCCACTGAGCGGAGAGAGAAAAACACACGCCATATAAATGCCTCATAACCTCGCTTGGCCCGCCGTCCCCCCACTCTCTCACACTTTGCCCATCTCTCTCTCTCCACTCGCTACTCTGTAATATAATTGACATGCTGTGAAAACGGAAAACGCCCAGAGCATTTTTGGCCTCCGCGGCATTTTTTACATCAGGTACGGGAGCGCCGCGTGCTAGACAATTTTCCGATAACTCACGTGTGAGATGTACAGCCTCGTTTATTTTTATTTTTATTTTTTTCCCCCGCTGAGGGCTTGGGGTGTCTAGAGAGGGAGCGCTTGTTGAGAGATGTGTCAAGTGTCACGTGTCAATTGCTAATGCAGTGATCGATTTGCGGGAAACCCCTGGCAACATTTATCGATGTGCATTGCAAGGCAGGACGAGTGTATGAATCAAGGGTCTATTTATTAAGGATATCTTGATTGTGTAGCCTGTTTACTTGTACCTCTCCGTGTTGATCTATCCAGCACAGAATGACAGGAAGGATGGACACAAATTTGCCAGATAAACCACACTAATCTCTCTCTCTCTCCCTCCCCTCCCAGGCCCTCCAGGTAGCTCTGGCTGACCACCAGGGCCAGGTGGACTACCTGACCTCGGCCGTGGCGCAGGTCTTCCAGAAAGCTCCGCCAGACATCTGCCAGAGGTAGGAGGACGTGAAGGAGAGTAGAGTGTGTTCAATGTAAGAAAGATTTGACACACTGACAACTAACAAATGAACACACAGACACACGGTTCTTGGACAGGATCTCCCTCAGTACACAGTGATCTGATGAAACTTTAAAACCACTGTGAGATATGTGGAGCACTACTGAGATTTTCTGAGTATATACATACTACTATACATAGAAATGCTGAATGTGGTACCGTAGGTATCGTATAGAGACGGATGCCGTCATGGCGCGTTGGAAACGACTTGGGGCCACGCTGACGGAGAACACCCAGAAAGTCCAGGAGCTCATGGCCAAGCTGATACAGTTTGAGGTGAGACGGGCAGGGAGGGTTTGGTTAGTATGACTCGATCAGCTGGTATACATAACAAAAATACTTTATTATATTACCAATTCCTATCTCTCTCTCTCTCTCTCTCTCCATCAGAGGGACGTGAAGACACTGAAGAAGTGGATGGCAGACGTGGATGTCTTCCTGAACGAGGAATGGCCGGCGCTGGGCGACTCCGAGGCGCTGGAGAAACAGCTGGAGCAATGCACGGTGAGGAAAGGCCTGAAACGCCTCAGACCTGGCAACCTAGCACGATCGGAGACGAGGCCAATGTTTCTCAACCGATGGGGCAATGGGGAGGGGGTTAGGGGGATCAAGCAGGACCAATTTGATGAAAAAATAAAAGTCTGTTGTATTCAAGCGTGTCCAGACAAACACCACTGGCCATCGAGGGCCAATGTAAACAATGTAGCAGACTAAACATGGACAAGTTGAAATGAATGGCTCAGAATGGCTTTTTCTTCTCACCTAGGAAATGCATTTATTGTAACAACAATAGAAAAGATTATGATTAAAATGTTCCAAGGGGGGGCATGACTAGAAAAAGCTTGAGAACCACTGGACTAGACTGATTGGATGTAAAATAATATGGGCCTGGGACAAAAAAAATGCCCCTGAGACTTCATAAAGTAACCCACAGAGTTCATAAAATACCCCTGAAAGAAAAAGATAGGAAATAGAAAATGAGCAGTGTTTGGCTTGTTGCCAGAGAAATGCTTTTTTTTTTTCAATAATAGCTTTAATGAAATTGCTCTACATCACCCAAAAAAAAACAGTCCATATTAACAAAAAGATATGCCAATATTCTGCTTGGGGCGGGCATATAATGTCTGTCCTGCGTGCTGATTGGCCAGGCCCTGGTGAATGACATCCACACCATCCAACCCAGTCTGAACGGCATCAACGAGGTGGGCGTGTACCTGAAGAAAGAGGCAGAGCCGCCGTTTGCCGTCCACATCCAGAAGGAACTGGACGAACTCAACGGCCAGTGGGAGAACGTCTGCAAACAGGTGTGTGTGTGTGTGTGTGTGTGTGTGTGTGTGTGTGTGTGTGTGTGTGTGTGGAGGGGGTGGGGGTGGTGCATGTGTGTAGATGTGCATCATTCAGGCCTAAAAAAGAAAAAAGGATGATGATAAAACTATGCTGTGTGTGTGTGTGTGTGTGTGTGTGTGTGTGTGTGTGTGTGTGTGTGTGTGTGTGTGTGTTTCCCCCCCCCCCCCCATCTAGGCCTATGCCAAGAAGTCGGCTCTGAAGGGCGGCCTAGATAAGACCATGGCTCTGAGGAAGGAGATGCAGGAGATGCAAGAGTGGATCAACCAGGCTGAGGAAGACTACCTGGAGAGAGACTTCACATACAAAACTCCTGAAGAGCTACGCAAGGCCGTGGAGGAGCTCAAGGTGTGTGTGTGTGTGTGTGTGTGTGTGTGTGTGTGTGTGTGTGTGTGTGTGTGTGTGTGTGTGTGAGAGAGAGAGAGAGAGAGAGAGAGAGAGAGAGAGAGAGAGAGAGAGAGAGAGAGAGAGAGAGAGAGAGAGAGAGAGAGAGAGAGAGAGAGAGAGAGAGAGAGAGAGAGAAGAGAGAACCTGTGTGTGTGTGTGATCCATCAGCTGTATCCTCTGTTGCTATATAGCTCTATGGGACAATCCAACGCAGCACGTATCCCATCCAGGTCTCTCTCTCTCCTCCCCCTCTTCTCTTTCATTCTCTCTCTCCCTCTCTCTCTCTCCCTCTCTCTCTCTCTCTCTCTTTCATTCTCTCTCTCTCGTGATCCTGGTTAATTCCAGCTCGATAAGGATCACGCCCACCTCTTTCCATTCAAGTTAACTTTTCTTCTCTTTCATCCCGCTCTCTGTCCCACGTCTCATGTCTCCCTCTCTCTCTCTCTCTCTCTCTCTCTCTTTTTCACTCCTTTCATTTTGTATTGAATTGATTTTTTTTTTGTTTTTTTAAAGTTTTTCTGACTTTATAAAGCGATGTATTTCTAATGTAAATGTATTGTACTGCGATGTAGTTTTGGCAGCGGTCCTCTTCCATTCATCCCCCTTCTTGGAAGTGAAGTTGAAAATTAAAAATTGATTTCGCTCTCTCTCGCTAATCACTCTCTCCTCCCGTCTACTCTTTCTGCCTCCACAAATGTTTTCTTTTTCAGCCCTCTCTCTCCCTCTCCTCTCTCGCTGTCTCCCGCCGAGCTTAAAGGAAACTCTATTCGTAAAGTCATTCGTTCATTTGTTCTCCTAATCCCCCCTCCGTTCCCTCGCTCCGTCTCTTCGTCGGAAAAGTATTAGCTACACTCCTTCATTGATTCGTTCGCTTACTCGTTCGCCCAGTCTCTCTCTCTCTCTTCACACTCTTTGGCTTTGTCTACCGAAGATGTATTGATCCATTTGTTCGTGCATGCATCCCTCCATCCGTTAAGCGCGC
Source organism: Hoplostethus atlanticus (assembly GCA_034670405.1). Taxonomy (NCBI): domain Eukaryota; kingdom Metazoa; phylum Chordata; class Actinopteri; order Trachichthyiformes; family Trachichthyidae; genus Hoplostethus; species Hoplostethus atlanticus. The sequence continues at coordinate 5,272,152 of JAXDDX010000019.1, forward strand.
TCTCTCTCTCTCTCTTTCCTCTTCTCTCTTGTTCTTTATCTCTTCCCCTCCGCCTCGCTCTCCCTTCACTGCTCAGTTGACTTTAAAGAGCTTTATTGATATGACAAGCGTTGCCATTGCGCACGTACAATAAATCAACCAGAGCTAAAGCTGTGTTCACACTATCCTGCTTTTGTTGCTGAGAAAGCGCTGCCTCCACGGAGACGGCTACAGAGGGCGTTCAGGTGGCGTAACTCCCCCTGGTGGCCGTGACGGAGGGCAGCAATGGCGATGGCTAATCCGCGTGTAATAGGTTTTTAATTGTTGTGCTCTTTTGACTCCGATCTGGTCATTTTCATCGCTGACACATCCAATCTATTTTGTATTTATGTCAGCTTGTTAGCTCGTTAGCCGTAGGCGTCCGGTCAGCTAGCCATCACTCTCGTATATACTCTTACTCGTACCCACACCATTCATCTTTCTTCTTTTCTTCTTCTTCTTTTCTAGAGTTTAAAGCCAATTCTCCAATGAACCTCTGTGATGGTACCAACTGCGGTTGCTAGATTTGCACAACTGCAAAGCCTCTCTATCAAAAAGCGACAATAATAAACGCCAATAATAGTTAAATGCCTGTATATTGCGTGTAAGCCTGGTTTAGTTTTGGTCGTTTTGCTTGACTGTGACCAAGACCGAGGCTGCTTGCATCGGTTTTGGCGATGGAGGCAGAGGAGAACCTATCAACTGCCTACGTAGCATCGAACCCCGCCTCCTCCTCATTGTGATTGGTCAGCTCAAAATGTGGCTTGACACTTTGCCTGTCGTGGGTATTGAACCGGTGATATTTCGGTTACAGGACGGTATCTCTAACAGCCAGTTCCTGCTTTCCATGAAATAAATATCTCTCCCCCCGTCTCCCTCCCTCTCTCTCTCCCTCAGAGGGCCCAGGAAGAGGTCCATTCTAAGGAGCTGAAGGTCAAACTCCTGACCGACAGCGTCAACAGTTTCATCGCCAAAGCCCCGCCCACGGCCCACGATGCCTTGCGCTCGGAGCTGGACGTGCTGACGGCCAACTACCAGCGCCTCTGTAGCCGCCTGGACGGGAAATGCAAAACTCTGGAGGTATCGCCATCTGTCTGTCTGTCTGTCTGTCTGTCTCACCCTTCATCTGTCTCTCTCCCCTACGTCTCTCTCTCTCTCACATACACTCTCTTACTCTCTCTACCGCCTCTCCCTCCCTGTTCTCTCTCTCTCTCTGCTGATCTTACCCTTTTCGGAGACTGTGGTTACCCCGCTGCCCATAACAATTGTGAAAAGGAAACACACGGTACAAACTGAACCAAACCAACAACAAATGGAGCGTTGAGTTGAACCCAACTCCCTTGTCTGCACTCACTGTGATGACTTGGGAACCACCGGAGGCCTCATCTTAACTCTCTGTCTCTGTGCTCAGAAAGAAAAGAATTGTGAATGTTTTTTGGATAACCTTGGGCTAAACTTGAAAATTGTAAGAGGACAGCGAGAAAAGTGTGTGTGTGTGTGAGAGTCAGAAGAGCCCAAAGTAATTGTGGCCTTACATCTTGTGTCAAGGCCAAGGTTATGGTCCCCACATACATCAATGGTAGCCTTGGGTGTGTGTGTGTGAGTGTGTATATCTGGGTATGTGTGTGTGTGTGTGTGTGTGTGTGTGTGTGTGTGTGTGTGTGTGTGTGTGTGTGTGTGTGTGTGTGTGTGTGTGTGTGTATGTGTGTGTTACAGAAGCTGTATATATTATGAATGAGCTAAGGTGAAGTGGGTTTGTGTGTGTGTGAGTGTGTATGACTATTCACTGTGCGTCTGTGCATATATGTGTGTGTGTGTGTGTGTGTGTAGAAGTTGTATATATTATGAATGAGCCGAGGTGAAGCGGGGTTAGCCAAACAGTGTTTACTCAAATCGTTTCAGGCTCTTCTCTTACATTTTGAATGCTGCCTTGGACCTTTAGAATTCCAAGCTGAATTTGAACCAGCAAATTTCTATAAAAAAACAATAAAGCAAAAAAAAAAAAGCGTGAAGGTTGTTTATTGATGAAGAAATGAAGAGATAAATAGCAAACGTGTGGTGAATAAATAACATTGTTGGCTTGGTTCACAGAGTATCATATTGTGAAAATGTTCCTTTGGGTTGACGCTGAACATTTTCTGAACTTTGCCCTCTGTTAAAGGAGAATTCCGGGATTTTTAAACTTGGCCTCTATATCCACAAAATCGCCTATTATACCGCAAAATAGGTCCAAAAAGTTTCGGAATTGCTCCGGTAGATCGGAAACAGACTCAATGGCTGCAACGTAATCTGTAGGGGCATAGGCGCGCGGTCAAAGTACGTCCACTAAAAGTGCTTGATTTTGCCACTGACAGGCTCAGATTGTTATTCATGTGTCTGACAACATTACTGAAAGGATCGCTACAGAAATAGACCTTTTTTTAACCAGAAAACTAAAGTCTAGCTCAAGGAGAAGTCGGTGGACAAAGGTAGTCTATAGCGAGAGGGTTCACTTGTTGCAGGAAGAGGACGGTAGAAACCTGACAAAGGTATTCTATGAAAGCTGCGCAAAGTCTTCCTCAACATTTTGTTGGCACAGTTCGGAAATGCGCAAAAACGAACCATTGTTGTTTTTCTTTATCTTTGGGAAAAAACAAATACTCTGGTCTATGAAAGCAAGAGGGTTGACTTGTTGCAGGAAGAGGATGGTGGAAACGTAAATCAGCGTTGGAGACATGTGTTGGAGTATAGAAAGCGTAGTTTAGAGTATTTGTTTTTTCCCAAAGATAAAAAAACAACAACAATGGTTCGTTTTTGCGCATTTCCGAACTGTGCCAACAAAATGTTGAGGAAGACTTTGCGCAGCTTTCATAGAATACCTTTGTCAGGTTTCTACCGTCCTCTTCCTGCAACAAGTGAACCCTCTCGCTATAGACTACCTTTGTCCACCGTCCATTTCAGAGCGGGACTTCTCCTTGAGCTAGACTTTAGTTTTCTGGTTAAAAAAAGGTCTATTTCTGTAGCGATCCTTTCAGTAATGTTGTCAGACACTCGAATACCAATCTGAGCCTGTCAGTGGCAAAATCAAGCACTTTTAGTGGACGTACTTTGACCGCTGCACGTATGCCCCTACAGATTACGTTGCAGCCATTGAGCCCGTTGCGCGACTGCCGACTGAGCCGATCTACCGGAGCAATTCCGAAACTTTTTGGACCTATTTTGCGGAATAATAGGTGATTTTGTGGATATAGAGGCCAGGTTTAAAAATCCCGGAATTCTCCTTTAAATGCTGGGTAGCTTCATCTCTCTTGCCTTCCTCCCCCTTTCCTCCCTACTCTTCCTTGTTCTCAGTACTTCACCTTCACGTGGGAAGAAAGCAACGTAGACCTTTAATAGCAACTGTCACCCATCCACTCATCGTCTCTTTCTCGCTCTTTCTCTCTCTCTCTCTTTCTCTCTTTTGATTCTCAACATAGAACGTGAAATTCTTTAAGGTGCATTTGCATCCATTCATTAATCCTTTCTGTGTGTGTGTGTGTGTGTGTGTGTGTGTGTGTGCGTGATTTTACAGGAGGTGTGGGCGTGTTGGTGCGAGCTGCTGTCCTACCTGGAGCAGGAGAACGCCTTCCTGGATCAGCTGGAGCAGAAACTCGATGAGACGGAAAACCTCCGAGGAGGCGCAGAGGAGCTGCAGGAGGCGCTGGATGTGAGTACGAAGAGGAAGGGGAAAGAGAGGGAGAAGTGACGGGAAGACGCGCGCACACAAAAAAAAGATGTATCTTAAAAACCCTATCGCCAACATCAAAATCCCTAGATCAACCAATAGCGAGGAGAACCTGTAGTGCCTTGATAATATCCCTGTGACCATCGAATGATCATGTAAGAGAAAAGTGCTTGGAAATAAAATAAAAATAAGGGAGATAGAGAGAGATGAAATAGGGAAGGAAGTAGAGGAGGACGGCTGTCATTCAGTTTTCATCTCCTCCTACAATATGTACGTATATCCTCTGATATGTGTTGACGGGGCCCGAGCACAGCGAAACTAGCATTTATTAACATGGTTTTTCCAATGGAACTGACACACCGAGACACTGAGACACAATGGGGGGTGCACACACGCGACACTAGCGGTGACCAGTAGGGGGAGTTAAAACAAAACGTTTACTTGTTAGCCTCAACCAGTCACTTTTCATAACAATGCTTGTGCAGAGTTACACCGGGGGGGGCGGGACTGGTAAAATGAAACAAATGCAAAAAGCTCCAAGCCTCAAAACTAGGAGGCGTTGTTGCATTTACGGCTCACAGAATGCAGATGACTTCCCACTCTCGGTCGTGTTGTGAAATGTGAAAAAGGCCCGTTGGCACCTTTCAGGTATTTCAGCAGATGTGAAAAGCAGTCACGCACCTAGGTTCACTCATCGACCTCTTTTAGCTTTTGCGTGGTGTTTATTTAGCGCTCTCATCCAGTGCATCATTTCCAGCTTCTCCTACTTTTTTATCATTAGTAAAAAAAAAACTAAAAAAAACACAGTTATATCATATGTGCGCAGAGTTTCAGTCCGAAAGGCAGTGGCGACATGTTGCTGACGCCGCACATACCGAATGGCGTTGCGGTTTCGCTCCGGTCGACGAGGAGAATCGAGTTAATAGATGCTGGCTTCTCGAAAACTCAGGAAATATGTCATGGTCCTTGGCGGTGGCGGTGAGAGGAGGGTTCGTGGTTCAAGCCAAGGTGACGGAAGGTGACGCTAAGAGCCTGCCGGTGCAATAACGCCAGACTAAAACAATAAAGACAAAGGCTTCAGCAATTTCACAAAGAATAAGACACAAAAGCAAGTCTGTGAAAGTTATTTAATAGAAGATACTGACTGCTTGTGTGCGTGTGCATGTGTGTGTGTGTTTAGGGCCTGGAGGCTCTCTTGCGCCACCCAGAGGACAACAGGAACCAGATTCGCGAGCTGGCCCAGACACTGATGGACGGAGGGGTTCTGGATGAACTGATACAGCAAAAACTAGACGCTTTTAACGCCAAATGGGACGAACTTATGGCTAGGGTAAGACTGCACACACATACACCTGCGTGCACACACACACACACACACACACCAGTGCTTGCAATCTGCAGGGAGCTAATACATTTTGTTTAATTATCATTCCTGGGAGGTAACAACTCATTTCTCTCACATATCTCATATATATATGCAGTGCAATGTTTGTTTGAGTCTAGCGCGGTTTAAATCGAAGCTGCAGTTTTTGATTCATTCGCCACAAGTTGGATTGCAGTGAACAATTAATTACCTCTGCGGAAACAATTTTCACTCCGCTGCAACGGCTAATGCTGCAAACTGAGAAAGAAAAGATTCTCATTAAGATCCTTTTTCAAAGAGTTTAAAGGGGAATGCCATTGAAAGAATTCATTGGTGTTATTCCTACGGCAAAAGGGGCGGTCCAGTCAAACACTAAAGATCTGTTTTGCAAAACCTGATCTTCCTCTGAAGTTCCTCTTTTAACATCATGTACAAAGGAGTCGGACTGTGAAAGTGCTGAGAACTTCTGTCAAACGCAAGGAGGAGTTTTGTGCTCTCAATCGTTTTGGAAAAGTAGACCTTTTTTCACATGTACCCTTTTTTCAGGTTTGAGTCTTCGTTCCTGGTTTGTGGAGAGAGATGCTCATGGTCACAAGTAATGGTTGTGATTTTAAGAAAAAACATTTCTGGTTAAATTGAGTGGTATTTCCCTTTAAAGGACCCTCTGTTTGGATACCTCATCTTCCTCCCTATCTGCTCCCTCTCTTCCTCATCCTCCTATTTCCTCCGACTCATCTTCCCTCTCTTCCTCCTCCCTCTAATCTTTGTCCTCCTCCAACTCCATATCCTCCTCTCCCTCATCTTCCTCCTCCTTCCTCTTTTCTTGCTCCTCGTCATCCCTCTCTTCCTCATCCCTCTCATCTTCCCCCTTCCTCCTCATACCCATCTTTCTCCTCCTCCTCTTCTTCCACCTCATCATCTCTTTTCTTCCCCTCCTCCTCATCATCACCCTCCTTCTCATTTTCCTTCTCAGGTTCCTTTTCCTTCTCCCCCCTCTTCTTCGTGCTCCTCCTTACGTCATCTTCCCTCTCCTCCTCCTCACCATCCACCTCATTTTACTTGTCCTCTTCTTCCTCCTCCGCTACCTCCTCCTCTACCTCTGCTCCCTGCTAATCATCACCATCATCAACAACAGCAGCAATACATTCTCACCCTCGTGTGGTGATCCTCACTGTGACAGATTAGACACGCGCGCACACACACACACACACACACACACACACACACTCAGTGCCCACTGGGTTGATCCTCCCTCACAATAGAACCAGATTAATGTTCTCCTTGCAGCCTGATAAGCCGGCCTTTGTTTGTCTACCCCTCAGAGACAAAGTGTGTGTGTGTGTGTGTGTGTGTGTGTGTGTGTGTGTGTGTGTGTGTATGCGTGCACATCACATTCTTTTATTTCAGAGTTTTTGTATTTTTCAAGACGGGTTGTCTTTTGTGTGCATTGTTGTGTGTGTGTGCGTGTGTGTTCAAACGCATTAGAAGGGCTTGTATACGTCTTGTGTCCTTTTATTTCGCTGTGTATGTCAGCATGTATGTGTGTGAGGTGAAGCCAGGCGGGTCTGTTTGTCATCTATAAAGGGGAAGAGGCTGGTGGAGCTGAGAGGCGAGAAGCGAGTGATTGTGAGTATCTCTGGGAAGGCAGACGGAGAAGCAAAAAAACACACACGGAACAAAATATAGCGCCTGCCACTTCCTTTGGGTTTTTTCGTCAATGTTTTTTCTTTTTTTTTTGTGTGTGTGTCCCTGAAGCGGTCGTATTGTGGGAAGTCAGTTTTTTTCTAGTATTGATGAAATTACTTGATCAGGGTAGATCAGATTACTTCCAGTCAACGCATCACAAGCACGCCCTCCCTAAACTGTTACCTTTTATTAAACCATTGAAATCTGTCCAATTAGACATTTTAACTGACATGACTGGAGGACCTGGTGCTATCTGTCAGTCAGGGTCCAGTATTGTGACCATCCTGTAACTGAAAATTGATCTTCTTCAACTTTTCTTCACCTTTACTCAGGAAATAGCCGCTTAACTGAACTATATCTGCAGTAATTCACATCGTTGTTCTTCTGAGACGTGAAACATTTCAAAACATTCATCAAGAAATCATAATATGAATACTCGAAACGTAAAGTTTGCACAAGCATTTAATTGTCGATCACGTTTTGGGACTCTTAGAAACTTCTACTATAAATTAAAAAAGGAATAGTCCATAGTTCTTGGCCTGAATGCAAAAGTAAAAGTCTTTTCCCTCAAGCCTTCGGGTTATCTTAATTTAACTTGTTAAGCCGTCAAATTCTGACCTTGAAGTAAATTGACTGCTCAGAACGTCTTCAGAGCACTTTGAGCCCCAGACTTTGGCTGCCTGGATGTTTTTAATGATTTGATGTGAACACAGCACAGGGGCTCTTTGACTTAAAAAAAAAAAAAAAAAGTCTGGGAAGCTGCTTTTGATGTGGCCAACAGCTCACCGTCCGTAATGAGGAGCTCTGGTTTCGATTGAAGCCCTGCCTTTTTCACAATCGACCCATCGGGGGTCGTTTTTTCAGTCGGCGATGTCACCCCCCCACCCGATGAGCGGTGTGGACACCAACTGTGACTGTTTTCACTCAAATGATTCATCAGCCTACTATGAAGCTGAAGTGACGGCAAATTGGCTGAATGATAGATCAGATCTCTTGCTGGGATTAGAGGCCCTCTATTATCGCTGAATTGTTTTGTAAAAATATGGACTGTAATATTCCTTCCTGACATTTTGGCCAGTCTATCGAAGAAGAAAGACAAACACGCTATGTTAAAACATGAACAACAGCATTGGGCACTGTTGGTAGTGGGAATCAGCCTCCTTGACCAACCTGCCATCCTGTCAGACACAGACTCAGTTACATTATTTCTTATTTGTTCAATTGACTTCATAACTGGGCCCTCCACTGACCTCAAAGACGATATGAACATTTTCAAACTTTCGAGTAAATCATTGGTTTACGAGGCAAAGTGGGAGTGACAACTGATTTCTAAAAAAAAAAGACACAGCTGATCGGTCCCTCGTTTTTGACCGGGACCGTGATTGGTGGAAATAAATCAGACGTCACTCTTTGAAATACTTTAGAAATTCAAACTCGATACTAGCGGAGGACTTTAAATTAAAGTTACAAGTCAAGAAAATCATTTTTTTTTCATTATCTATTTCCTTAAAACTCTTTTCTTATCTAGAGGAAAAAGTACTGCAAGAGCGGAATAGCTTCATATCATCATCCGAGTAATACGGGTCTAAATAAATGCCAACATAGTAGAATAAGTATGCAATCGTAATAAATCAATGTCCTACTTAAAAAAAAAACCTTGTGTCGAGATAAATCCAGCGCACACATGCAAAAAATGTTACGTCGCATCTCCGACTGCCGTTCCTCAGATCAAAGAAGAATGTTTTTATTTTAGTGCTTTGTAACAACTGAAAACCAATAAGAGGAAGGCTGACGCGGGAAAAAACGCTGCATCCACTTTGCCGAAGGCCTTTCCAACGCAAGGCAGTTAAGCAAATAGTGATCCTCTATATCTCTCACTCACAATCGCTGCGTCTATGTGTGTGTGGTTGTGTGTGTGTGTGTGTGTGTGTGTGTGTGTAATAAGTAAAACAGGGTCTTTTAATGCGAATATGTATTCATGAGCCGACAATTGCCAGGGAAACGGAGAACATCGCCACTGGGAAGGTTGTTATCAGTGTTTGTCTAAATATTTAATCTCACTCGAGTTCTCGTTTCATAAATTATACCAAAAGACACGAGAGCGAGAAAGCGCAAGCAAAGTCCCATGGTACATCCATTGGTTGGAGTGAGACGTGTGTGTGTGTGTGTGTGTGTGTGTGTGTGTGTGTGTGTGTAGAGAGACACAAGGGTTAGGCTGGCTCAGAGCTATACATAGAGTCATTATCTTATGGGATTAGCAGGCTCACCTGTGAACACACACACCTCCGTCACTTCGTTAGCTCAGTTAATCTTGTTGGTGTAGAGAGAGAGAGAGAGAGAGAGAGAGAGAGAGAGAAAACATTTCGACGGTTGAAAGGAACCTCGTCAGGAGATTATTGGTTATTGTTGCTAGTGGCGACGGCGGCATTGATGCGGTGTTTGACACAGAGACGACATGAGAGAGAAAACCCGGAGTCCGTCCTACAAGAGGGTACACATAGCGGGGAGTGTGTGTGTGTGTGTGTGTGTGTGTGTGTGTGTGTGTGTGTGTGTGTGTGTGTGTGTGTGTGTGTGTGTATGCTCCAGTATGTTTTTGTGTGTTTATGTACGTGCCATGATGTATTCCCTGCATGTGCTTATGTAGCTTGTGTCTGTATGGGTACACATATGGTGTATGTGTGTGTGTGTGTGTTTGTGATTGTAAGAGCAAAGATTTCAGTTTCAGAAATTGCTCCATTTGTGCATAAAAGCCATTTTGACCTGCGCGACCTAGAAAACGAACAGTTATTAATTGTAAAAAGGGGGCACTTAAATGGAAAGCAGAGCTGATTTATTATGTGCATAATCTCACACACATCCCCCCCCAAAACTCTAAACAGCTCTGAATGTTTTCATTTGCTTCGTCAATGAGTTTTTGAATTTGTCCTCTGAGGGAAGTCACATATTCCCTGTGGTGTTGAATACAGACCGGCGGGATGAAGCAGCATCAATCCACCGAGGAAAATTACCATAACCATATCCTGTATCTAAAGTGTGTTTGTGAGCATGTGTGTGTGTGTGTACTGAACCTATCAGGCTCAGTACAACTGGCTGATGACCCACCTTAGCCTATCTATTGGCCGAATTGTCATTGAAATATGGCGGACATATGTTGCATCACCTACCTCTGCTACCGCTATACTGCAGCCATTGACATCGGCATTGGCTGTGTTTAACTGTGCAGACTATTTCAGATGCCGGCTCGTTTACTGGGTGAGATCTTATTGGGGATAATACGCCGCTTTAAGATATCCCTCTGTTTACGCACCCACAAATGAGCAGCGTTTCTTGCTTATCTTTGCCAGCCGGTAAACTAAGCCAGCGACAACTACATTGAGCCTGTGCAAACTGCAAGAAACAACGGTAAACAGGATAAGATGTTTACATGTGCAGGTATCAATAATACCCAGAATACCCCAGTTTCCCCAAGGGGATCACAAAGTTTCATCTTATCTAGCATATCCGATGTACCTTTTCAAAGAGGGTTATTGAAAAACAGGAAATGGAAAAACAAGCCAAAACAAAATGCTTGAGTATCCT